>JAOTAV010038226.1:0-18537 GCA_026546445.1 Cyclargus thomasi
AAATTAAAAAAAATATTGGCCTTCTAAAGGCATACTTTGGCATAAAGCTGTATATAAAAACTGAAAATCTTGAAAATGATCACGGCTATGTTATCACATGCATTTCACTGTATTTCTAAATTCTAAGAGCTTCTTTACACTAAGCGGATTTGGTACGGAGTGAAGTGAGTTAGTGATGACATTGACAGCAGTTCGCCTGAAACTATTGTTAATGTCATCCGCTAAGTCACTTCTCTCCGTACCAAATCCGTTTAGTGTGAAGAAGAAGGCTTTATTCGTGAATAGTTTCAAATCGTCCATCGGCGAGAAAGTGTTACATCGCAAAAACCCTAATTTTGGGAAATTTATTATTTGAACTTACGATTGCCGTTTTCAGGGTTCCTTTGGGTAAAGGCAGGACCCTATTACTAAGTCTTCAATGTCTGTCCGTTTATCTACAGGCTGTATCTCAAGAACGGTAATAGGTAGAGAGTTGAAATTTTCCCAGAATATGTATTTCTATTGCCGCTATAACAACAAATACTAAAGACAAAATAAATTTAACATTTAATATTTAATAGGGGCTCTCATACATGATACAATTAATGTTTTTGCTATTTCTTTCCTTTATAAATTCGCCATGAAATATATTGGTAGTTTGGCCTAGCGGAAAGGGCGCCGTTTATGGTTTGAGGGGGCCTGGTTTCGATTCCCATTGCCTCATTTTATTTTCATGACTTTTTTTTATTAATTTGAAGCTTTTTAAGTATTTAAAACTTTTTTTATAAATTTAAAACTTTATTTTTATATATTTAAAATTTTCAGAAATACGTTTAATTAGATTAAACGTAATTCTGAAAGAAGAAAAAAAATTTTCTCTGTACGGAACCAAGTGCTCTTTTGTTTTATACACTAGAAAAACAGCAATCACAAGTTAAAATATAAAATTTCGATTCTCCAAAAAGGAGGGTTTGTCTGTGATGTGACAACCTTCTTGCCGATGGAAAACATGGTAACTAAATAAATACGAATATAATAATAAAACAAATATATCGTAAAAGCTTCGACCAAACCTGCGCGTCTGCAACACGGACGAGACGCGGCACGGAAACGTTTGCAACGCGGGACTTAACGTTCGTACGGAATTGGAGACCTGCCCTCACCAGCCAGGTCCGCAATTTGTTTTGTGGTAAAGTGATTTTATTAAAAACACTCAATGGCTCTTGCGGAATGCCAGAACAGCGAGCTAGCTTGCTGCTTATAGCATCTGAGCTATTGCCAATTTTGACATCACATACATGTACATAATGTTACATTTTATTTAGGTTAAACATTAACCTTAATAAAATTTACGTAACATTGATATACATTATATAAGTAGTTCTATATATTTTTTCGTCTTGTACGCGTTGTGTGGTGACATAATAAAAATATTCTTATATGGTGTAAGGTAGCTTTCTTACACGTCCACGTCTCTGACACTAGACGCGAGTGTCCCGTTTCACTGACGCAGCTGTACCGCGTTGTGGTCGCGCATGGAACGCGACCGCCGTGCGGCAGACGCTCCCGCATCGCAGTCTTGCTCGCGCAGGTTTGACCGAAACATAGTATGAGAAACAGCTAAATAGTGAACAAGTTGGTGTAATGGTTGTGTTGGTGGAAGTTAATTCTCGAAGTCATACCGAGTTGGTTCTTCAACTTTTGTCCGATTTCCATAATCGCCGTCTCGTTTCGGTCCGTTATCCAAACACCTGAAAAAAAAAATTGTTTATCGCATAGGTATTTTTTATGAAATTTAGGGGGCAAGCGAGCGAATGGACGATAGCTATATTCAGATATGATGATGATATATATTATATACACTGTTGTATATAATATAGGTCATAGCAAAAGAATACACCATACATTGTATATAGCAAGCCAATGTAATACATAATTTGAACGCGGACGAAAAGACCAGGGAGGTCTAGTGGTACAGAGCTAGGCTCTTGACTCAGAAATCGTGGATTCGATTATCGCGTTGAAAATGTGTTATTTCTAAGTTTTTTAGTTATTGCATGTTTGTCTGACAAGTAAGATAATCATGTAAAAGTCTGCACCTGATCTCGCGCTAGTCGTGTCGGTGTTCCGTATTTAATGTTATGAGAGTAAGCACTTTAAAAAATTACTCCCGCGTAATCGGCCTGGTTTCAATGAAACCAGCAACAGGCAAGCGTTGGCTTGCTACTTGCTAATTACAATTTACAATATGTAGTGCGCCATATTCTTGCGCTATATACTATCTGCTATTATATAATAGCATATTCTGAAAGCTTCATATTATCATACCAATTTTCGACTTCGCTTTAATGTTGATCACAGCTCCGCACACCGCATCCGAGTGAGAGAAATTTTCACCGATCATCATTAATGTCTGAAACATAGATCTTAATTATTACTTCATAAAAATACAATTTCTAATTCAAATATATTGCATTGGTGTATTACAATATTAAAATTAAAATCTCGTATCGTAAAGTTTTGTCAACGCCATCTAGTGACGAATAGATGAAAAATTGTGCGCGAATTCTTTTTGCTGCTGGTTGATCTAATTTATGAATTCTTATCAATTTATTCCTCCTCTTTCTCTCTCTCTCTCTCTCTCACCGTCACACAGTCACCTAACAGTATCAACCGATGTGGGGGCGACCGCCCGGGGCAACGCGGCTAGTCTAGCTTACAAGCTAGACTAGCCACACTATCGAGTATCGACAAATACTCTAATAATGCTTCAAAGCTCACCACGAGCAACCAAGCGGTGTCCATATCTACTCTCATGTTCTGTTTCTTCTCGAAGTTGATAATCATCCTGCCGCCGCCGCGGTTGGCGGGGTGCTCCCACATGGGCGTCACGTCCCCGCGGAACACAGCGTAATCCTGACCGAACACCAGCTCTGAAGGCCGCTTCATCCAGTGGTGTAGCCTGAAACACAGTTTTTTTTATGATATTTAGGGGGCAAGCGAGCACACGGGTACCTGATAATAAGCCTTTATGAGGGAATAGGGATATAAAAAGGGGAATAGGGAAGTTGGGCCAGCAGTAAAGTCGCTCACTGAACGAAACACAGCACAACGCCGTTTTACGTCAGTTTTCTCTTGAGACTTGAGATCGGAATATGTTTCATTGGTACACGCCTCCACCGGGGTTCGAAACTGCACCCTCTCGAATGCGAACCAACACAGTATACGAGTATACTTAGTTCAACTCAACTGTGTGCCTAGGTCCTACCTAAAGGTCTCGTATATTTAATTTCTCCAAATCGGTGCATCGCACTATTTGGTTGTAACGACTGGACCGATTTTAATTAGGTTTTTTGTAGTTATACAACGGGATTTCATTTTGAGACTGGTTTTGATTCACAAATTATGAGCCTAACAGGACGAAATCTATCGTATTCTCTAGAAATTTACCTCCAGTAACCCTCGACTGTATCGAAGGTGGTCAACTTGACGAGATTTTCCTCCCAGTTGTCCTTGTTCTTGTTGGTAAACATCCAGAAACTCCAACTGGTGTTCAGCGGATGCTCGATGTCAGCTGGTATGTCCACAGAACTTTGTTCCACCTAAGTTACAATTATAAACTTTCTATGGGTAGTACTAACAGTTCAACTCAGTTGTGTGCTATGTGTGGGTTTTACTCGCCTGCCGCATCACTGCCACATTAATAAAAGTTATGTGTATTCACAAGTACACGCACACAACTGAGTTGAACTATCTGTACACCTTTTAAGGCCAGTCACATATCGTACGGAAAATTTTGCTGATGTAGTCAATTTCAAGCTATGAAAATTTCGTACCGAAAAGTATTGTTTGTATGTCTCTGGTCAAAAAAAAACCGAAACCGAATTCTAAGGCCGGCCTAATTATTAAAAAACAAAAGGTTGCAAACTGAACGTGCCGGTAGAAGAGAAAATAAAAGACCAGAAGCCATATATTATGTTTTCAGTCAGCAAAAGGGAGGATATTACTACCCCTATCTACGCCGCGCCGGCAGCCTGGCCTATGCTCTGTTGTTTGAAGCAATAGTATTTGCTGATACACGATAGTGGCTACGTAAATTTCTTATATATGGCATAATTTTACAGCGCCCCTAGCAGTCACTTGCGGAACTAAAATTTACGTAGTGGCTATCGAGTATCGACTATTGCATTAAACTAATGGTAGAGCCACCGACTCCTGACTCCTAGCGCGAGCTTTATGGCGGCTGTACACTCACGCCGAGACCTCTCGAACAAGAGCTTTGTGGTGGTACAGTTGCCCGAGTGCACCCAATTACACTCTGGCACTCGGGCGACCTCGCTGTGTCTCGGCGAGAGTGTACATCTGCCATTACATTACTTTCTAACAAAGTTGTTTTGCGTGCTATCGGATGCATAATATTTTGTAATCTTATCGCACTTGTTAATATGACGACAGTTTCATTGAACTAGTGACTCACAACTCGCAAGTCACAACATAATATATACGTACTCAAGAAATATATAATTTTCACAATCTTAATATAATGTTCATTTTGTGGTAACAATGTGCGAAAAAACATGAATAGTAACTTTTAGTTTGGCCTCAGCATAGTTATCTAAATAGGTGTATAGATGTGTAATGTTTTATCCAACATTAAAAAAATGAAACCATTATAATATTAGAGATATTAAAAAGTGCATAAATTAACTTTAAAAAATATTTGTACTACTAATGCCATTTATGAATCAAGTCTTGTAGCGGAAACAACCATAGAGACAAGACATATATACACATTTTCACATTTTAAATATTTAATAATAATATGGTTTTAAATAAATATATATTAAAAAGTGACTGGTTTCAATAAAACTATTGTCTTTTCGGACAAGATTGCCGGTATGGTACATTAACCCTCTGTCAAATTTCTATACAAACCGCTATAAAAACCGCGATTATCAACAACAAAGTGACAATACAACACTTTGTTTACAATCGCGTTTAGTTGGACATAACATTTTTTTTGACAGAAGCTTAATGAACCATACCATCCATTGAGCAAATGCATAATAACTAATAAGACAGTTACGCAGGAATAGTTTTATATAGTTAGTGCCCGAGTGATTACATTAATTAATAATAATTGAAGATAGATAGATGTACGAAACAGTTTACTTAATTAAACCAAAGAAATTAATTATTGATTGTTACTAACACATTTTACTAATAATTTTTATGGGCTAATGTTAGCCTGAAATAAACATATTTTATTTATTTTATTTAATGACTATGCATTCAACTTAGGTAAAAACTCAAAAGTAACGTTTGTAAAGTTAGCTCACCAATTTATTTTTTTGTTTATCTTCACCCATGACTGAGATTATCAAATTTATTAAATAATTGCAAATTGAAATATATCCTAGCCAAATGAAATGACTTCGTCATCTGCGTATGATTGCTATGATTCAATTTCTCCGTTGGTACATGCCAAAGGAAATCCCCGTTTTTTTTTTTTTTTTTAATTTATGGAGAGCTGAATGCGAGTCCTTTGCTCCAAAAAAAATTACAATGAAATTGAAAATTACATCGAAATAAATTAAAAATGTCCTTCTTTCTTTTATTTTTCTACTTTTATTTTATTTATTTATATGGCGTTTCAGCTACAACCATGGCCAGTGTCAAGTAGAGGCGGGAAACCAATTTTCTTGTTCCAATAATTTTGGCGTGACAACGTCTTATAATTCGATAGAGCTGGCTGCACGCACGAAAAAACATGACTCATGCGGCGTTACCTCGCTCTGAGGCGTTCCGATAAGTTCAAGTGTATATATATACATGCACACAACAACACGCACACTAATCATACACGAAATATATCTTTTGTTTATGAACTTTATGGTTGAAGTCTGTGATTTTTTTTTAATAAATAATTATTAAGCCAATTGGAAGCAGGGATTTGGAAGTCTGCGATAGATGATGTTTTTTATTGGTTCCTATAAAAAATTATTCTTTTTAATATTTAAGTACGGGATTCGACCATAGGCGACCTCTACTTATTATGATGGTTTAAGAAAAGCCAGATTTCGACTACCTGAGGCAAAATTTTAGTATTTTGTTATGAAACAACTCATTAAAAATAGTAACAGATTGATATTTTACAAACCAAAAAAATTATAAACAAAAGTTGAAGCTCATCCAGCTCTGTTTTATTATAACATTTAACCTCGACGAGAGAAATAAAACAACCTTTGTATTTTATTGCTTTTTAATGAAATATCAAAATACTCTGGACCAATAAGTGATAAACACGGTTGCTGATTTTAGTTAAAGGTAAGTTCATATTATTGAAGGATAACCAAGTGTTACAATATACATATAAATAAACGATTAAAATGTTAAAAAAACAGTTCGTCACTCGCCTAATAATTTTATCTTATAAGAGACTTATATCTAAGCAACCTCAACAATACAGCACAAACGCACATCATCAGACTTTCGTTTTCAATTGCCGTAGAATATTGAGTGAATTAACTCACCGACACAGAAACATTTAACGTAAATATTACTTCTGTTAAATAAAACATTTTCTAAGCTAGCAGTACTCAACTACAATGGAGCTATGTTTGAATGAGGAAAGCAAATTAATTCCATTAATCGTTTGTACTAAAATACCAATTATTTGAGAAAACATGCTATTACACAAACAAGAACTAAATCTAACTAAAAATTAGTATTATTTGTTACTAATTTCGAAGTAAAGAGATCTGAAATTTAATACATTCTCGATGGCCTCATTGTAGTTGCTTAATATAGATATAAGCTAGTCTATACAGTGTACAGATTTTTTGTGGCCGAACTATGTTTGGCCATGGTGTCCCTATGTAGTTGGAAACCAATCTTGCCGTGTATTCCGAGTTGCTCTTTTAGTTTTCTACCAATCTCCAAGATAGCTTGTTGTTGAGACGTATCAGCAGTCCAAATCGCTAAAACAGAATAAAACTGTTAATAAATTCTTATACAACTTTTAAGTTTGCTATTGCTATAGGACATCAATTTTCCGAACTAATTGGAAATTTGGTAGTTTAGAAAGCCAGTTGGATAATCAGCGTTACTATAATCTGAAAGTTTGGGTAAGGTTTTAATGCAGTTTAGTGATTCATCTTGTTTCACCATTACCTAACAAGTTCCATAAAGGCTACTCACAGACACACAGACAGATAGAGAATAAATCAAATTAGTTGGGGATAGCCTGCACTTATAAGAAAACAGTGCAACAGGCCCTTAAAAATTTACCCATGTCATCAAATATACCTTTCTGTTTCTCATGTTATTAAAAACATTAAGACTCTTACCTATTTTATCAAGTTTGGCTCTCACATTGACCACAGCGCCACATATTTCCTCAGAGTGCTCAAAACTTTCTCCAATCAATAGAAGGACCTGAAAATTATTAAAAAAATATTGTTAAATAAACACAAAAAGGTACTTGCTTCTTTTTATTTATATATCATGTATTTTATAACTTGTATCTGCATGGTCTTGCATGGCCTTGCATGGTCTTGCATGGTGACATTGTCCTAGGCCTGGACAATGTCACCATTGCTCAGAATCAGTTATTGATAACTAAACATCTGCTTTCACACTCTGATACTGGCAACTCCTAAATGGGGAGGCATAAGCCAAGAAGAAGAAACACAAAAAGTATTATAAAAATGGCTGTGAAAAAATTTAATATTGCTGAAAAATTACAAATTCAAAGGGGGTTTCTTATGAATAAGAGGTAAATTAGTGACTTAATAAAACACAATTAAAAACATGATGACTATTTATTATGTGCAGAGGATATTGCGGGGTAACCACAAAACTCATGAAAAAGCAAGTTTCTGCAACAGCTGTCAAATTGTCATTTGTTGTTGGCCGCTGTGTTCTTGCATACACCTAATGTCAGCAATTAATAGTCACACTTTGTGGTATGAGGCATCACTTTGAATGAAATGAGTAAGCCAATCTTCTTTATCACTCAAATTACGTAATCACTTAATAGTTAATAACATCAGAGCTTATGCATTAGGAATATAAATTTTATGATTTAAATTTAAAGCAGAATGATAAGCATTTTTATTTGCCAAAACCTAAAAAGGTTGAACCTCAACCTTTTCAGGATCTTAAATGAAAGTAAATATTTATAAATTGTTCCGTTTTTACATTTTTATTACTGCTAAGATCTATAGGAGTCTTGGGATATAATATAGCCTATAACCTTCATGAATAAATGGACTAACCAACACGAAATTATTTTTTCAATTCCGCCCAGTAGTTCCGGGGATTAATGTGTTCAAACAAACAAACTCTTCAGCTTTGTACAATTAGTATAGAGTATAGATTTTAGAAGCTGCTAGTAACTGATTTATGTTTCTGACAGTAAAATCAATTATTTAGCAATTTAAGTCTCACATACATTAGTTACATATAAACATACCACATCCAGCCAAAACCGATCAAGGTCAGAATTTCTTTGTTTTTTCTCCAAACTTATGAGCCAGCGGCCTCCCATTTTATTGGCGTCATCTTCCCACATAGGTCTGATTCCCTGCTTGAAGACGGCATAGTCGTGACCCTGGCGTAACTCTGACGGTTGTTTGATGTGATGATACAATCTTTAACACAAAAGATAACAAATATATAACATTTTCCAAATATTGTCTTTATTACACAAGACATCGACGGAAATTTAAATGGCCATTATATAAAATTGAACCACTAATGAAATATTGACATACCTCCAGAAATCTTCCACTGTATCAAAGTTGGTCAATTCAATTTGATTCTCTTCCCAAGATTTTGTCCTGTCGTTATCGTAAAACCACAAACTCCAAGTATTCTGAAGCGGATGCTTTATAAGGAACTCTGGTGGAACTTCAGCATTAGTGTTTTTAGTGTCGGTCCCAGCCGAACCCTTGAAAACACAAGTCATATTATAACCTAACTTTGGAACACCAAAAAGTTAAAAAGTAAGACTGGCCAAGTAATTATTGTTTAAGAAACAAATATAGCCATAAATTATGTAGTAAATGTAAAATATTCTTAGCGATATAAGGTTAAACGCTAACGCAACAACAAAACTGCAGTGAAAGTTTCTGTAGCCACATCAGCAAATGGGCAATGTATTTGTGCTGTCGTGATTTATGATGGTAAAAACAAGGTAGTTAAAGAATTTGTACCATCCCAGAAGATTTTAAGCCTACCTCTACTTCTTCAGCGTTATTTCCAGCCATGTCACAAAAATCTCAGAAGTAGATTTTTCTCAAAAGACAGCAAATTTCGATGTTACTAGCCTATAGAAAATTTTTGACATCCATAGACATGAAATATTTTTTTTAAGTTTTGACAGCAAATAATAATAATTAACAGGCCACATAAGCCACGATCAAACATTAAATTATAAGACTTTTGTGTTGGAAATACGTCGTTTATTGAAACTCTGTGTACATACATACATGCTAACAAAATTAAATTATAAGTTTGTGTTCTAACCATATATGTTAGTGTTTTTTTAGGATATCGATTTTTCAACAGACACCGTACATACTAGCATAGCATATCTTCACCGTACCCTTGTTTTTTCATTATACCATTCTGTAAGGCAGTCACCGCCAGGCGCCAGTACACTCTGACATTGGCAATTCACTAAGGAGCCATAAATAAAAAAGAAGTCAATAAACGCATATTGACATTTGACACACATTTGACATACTAACTTTGACATGAAACGTTAAATTTACCGCACAGAATTATGTATATATTTAGTATATATTTACCGGTATCCCTTCTTCGGTCCCGTCACTGCAGTTTCTTACAAGATATTTTAGTTTAAAGCAGAATCTATTGTTATTGTCTAAAAACATCAGGTCCAAAAGCTTTCTCACATTTTACAAAAATGTCAGTGCACACAATACTGCTAGACTTTTCTATGGATCCTGCACGACTGGGCGATGAAAATGGCCAGAAAACCGTTTTCAACCAGTTGGAAACGGTACTGAAGGAGTATGTCCCTAATCTTCTCCTGACTGCTGATATAAAAGTGGACGGGGGGTCGCTTAAGATACTAACTGGGAAGAAGGGAGCAATCGTTTCAGTGAGACTTTTCGATCGCGGTCTTGTCACAGTAAATATAGAGTATTATAAAGAAGACTGTGAAGACCCATTAATTAGTTTCAAGGTAAGCGTTACTAGCCAGAAATAACTCGTTATAATACATTTGAATCATAATTTCAGACTAAAATTACCATCTTTTTGCCGCCCTTTTTGCTAAGCGATCTTTCATTTAGGAACCTAGAAGTAACTAAGAAACTTATGATTCGTATTAAATAATCGTTCTTCATTGTATTATGCACATCATGTTTGCAACATTCTATAAAAAATGTGTACCAAAGCAGTACTGTGTTAAAATATTGTGTTTCTACTTTGATAATTTCTCTGCTACAGTAAGGTTTTTTATAAATGAACATTTACAAGATTTTACAATTGCTTTAATTTCTTAGTACAGATACTTTAATATCTAAGAATAGAAGGTTGAGCGTACAATCTTGTTTTAGAGCTCAAAACTAATGGAAAACAATGTGCGCATGTCTTTGAAGTGTGACAAACTAAAGCTTTTGCCACCAATTAAAAGAGGATACAAATATGATATTTACTCCACCAGCTCAGGTTGGCATTAACAAACTTTTTAAAGTATGCGCTGTGCTGTATGTACTACTTGGCTTGAATTTTTTTATAACAATTTTCGTTAGTATTTATTAATCTCCAAGCTTGCAAACAAGTAATGAGCTCTCATGCAGCTAATATTTTTGTGTCAACAACTACATCTTGCTCATATACTTTTACATTATGCACAAAACACCTCTCATCCAAGAATTTCTCATAAATGAAACTGACTTGTCTAATATCTTGCATGTTATCACCAAAGTCAATCTTCCAGATTACAAGAAGACGCTCAACCTTCTTATTTGGCATATTACTGACAGCATCACAGCATGTCTCAATCTGTGGCACATAACTCTGTAGAACCATTGCTTGTCTTTACAAAGTTTGTGCCACAAATCATGATTTGTGTAAACCTTTTTTAATTCTAAAGTGTTTATGATGTTTTATTTTGTTAGTCAGCGAAGATATTGGAAAGTCAAATGAAAAAATACATTGTTGCATTAAATTCTCAAGCCCTTACGCCCATTAAGAGGTGCCTGTTTGGCAGGTATTACCCCACTTCTGGTGAGTGATATTATCCTTATTGAAATCATATCATATCCCTTGTAACTTTTATAATATGACATTACTAATCTTATATCATTGTCTCATACTTTTAGTACTTAAACCATAGAATTAACTGTTCATTGTTTCACAACACTTTGATTTTCATTTAAAACAAAGACAATAAACATGTTTTTTTTCTCTTACCTTGGTATAAATCCCAAGTTGTGCTGCTTGTAGTGAATACAAGAATAAGACTATACTGTAAATACTGCACATTAGAGAGATAAGGAAGCAAATATATTTAATTGACAAACATTTTATTTCAAAAAAATACCAACAGTTCAAATTTTTTTTAATTAATTTTCAGATGAGAGACTGTTAGAGTATGATATTGATGAAGTACTTTTTGATGAGCAATCACCATTTCAAAAGATAAAGATTGTCCACTCCAAATCCCTTGGTAACATGTTGGTGTTAGATGATTTACAGAGTAAGTATAAATCTAACAACCTGTACATATACTATCAGAGAAGCTAATACATAAGCTGACCTACTTTATTTGGTTGTGTGTAGAACCAAACTAATCATGAACAATATTGACTTGACTTTATCTGACTAAACAGCAGAGATCCATCAATTTCTGATGGTATATTGAAAGTTCTCCTACAAACTCACAATTTGGAAGGAAAGATAACAATATTTTCTTTAAACTTCTTTTTGTAGATATTTCAGAGGCTGATCTTATTTATACTGAAACATTGATGCAGAGAGGAAAAGAGAATTATGAGGGCAAAGAAATAGTTATTTTAGGTAAGTTCCATTCTTTAGAAAGTGTTGTTATAAATGTTTACTTATTGTTTTATTTTTTTTGGTCGTAAAAGGTCAAGCAGTATAAATTCAGCATATTATTACCATATGTGGCAATAGCAAATCATTGCCAGCACAAAAAATACTTGTATGCAGTGCCAGCTTCAGCACTATCAGGGCCCTAACTTCAATTGTTCAAAAATATAGACCAAATGCGAAACGATTTCGCGCACACATGCGGCGCATTTTTTATTTCACTGGCCAAAGCCACAGATAGTGGCTAGATATACTAGTTACTAAGCTTAAGTTAAAAGAAGCTCAGGCATCCCCCCCGAAAAATGGCTAGATACGTCAATGTTCACGACCTTAACTTGCTTACTTTTGAATTTATTCTGCTTCATATAGGCATGATAGACAACGAACCAGTAACCCGAATTATTTGCAACATTTGAAGTGTTCTACTCAACTAAGCCACCATTTATATCTATCCTATGTTTGGATTGTGGATAGAAAAATGTCCCCAAACCAAAAAACCCATCCGCGCGTGTAGCTGACACATGTTGGCGGATTTACAAGAAGCATGTCAACGACACGGGTGTTCCTAAATTACTTGCTTATGTTGAGCTACCGACATATCGACGAAATATTTTCCGACATGCAATAACTAAAGGCGCCTACCTAACCCGCCGACAAAAAGTGTCAACGGCGCGGCGTCGGCGGCCAATGTGTGTAGTTCGCCTTGTAAGTAATATGCCTTGCCGGCCGGCGCGGCGTGACTCAGCGTCGCTGTGCAGTTCGAGGGAGGTAGGGCGTACCCGCGCGACTGGTCAGTATGTCTAAAGTGGGCATACTGGTTCGTTGTTTATGGTATTATGGGTGTCGGGAGTCGGGAGCATGTGGTGTGGTTGTAGGTGGTGGGGACGGTGCTTTACTGTACGAACTCCTCAAGGAGAATCCTAAGTACGTGTGGATGTTGGAAATCGATGAGGTGGTGATGAAGGCGTGTAATAAATACATGAAGTCCATCTGCGGAGATGTACTGGAACAGAGGAAGGGACCCAATTATGAGGTACTTACTAACTGTTGCCCACAACCACGTCTCCTATAAATGTGTTACTCTGTAAGTAACTCTGTCTGCAAGATACGCTTTCTTGCCTTTTGTTATAAAAACTTATTTTTTTTAACTTATTTTTAAGTTTTATAAAAATATAATTTATATAAAATGGGGCAAGAGAGAAAACGGGTTACCTGATGGAAAGCAACTACCGCCGCACATAGACACTCGCAACATCAGGGTTGCATGTGCGTTAAGCGAGTATTGTAGGCACCTACGAACTTAAAGATGGCACGCATGCAAATTTTTAAACATCGAGGATATTGACGTAAAAATAAAGTAGGACGGATTGCAAATTTTTGTGTCTATAGAGTCGGCCAGGCTGACTGTACACAGTTTAAAAAGCTTGCACTGAATATAACATTCGCTAACCAGACTAGTTATTTTTCATATCTTAAGGTAAAGATATCGGTTATTTCATTGGCACTAAGAAGCACTGAAACCATCATTTTGAACCGTGTTAATACAGTCAGTCTCGCCGACTCTACAGACACAAAACTGTGAATTATAAAAATTCCGTCCGAATTTTTTTTAACGTCAATGTGCATGAAGTCAGAAATTTTTCATGCTAGATTTTTATGTTCGTAGGTGCTTAAAAAAATTTGATTATCGCGCGGGAGCCCTACATTTTTTTGGGATGAAAGTACCCTAAGCTTTTTCGTGGGACTCAAAGTATCTTCAAACCAAATTTTATCAGAATCGGTCCAGTGGTTTAGGCGTGAAAGCGCAACATACAGGCAGAGTTACTTTCGAGCAATTGTATGTAGTGTGTTGTTAATATTTCGTGATAAGTCATTGGGTGAGTTCCTTTCGGTTTCCTATAAGGGCAGGCGCTGCTTCACGCCGGTTTTCGGTGAGGCCGTGGTGTTTCTCCGGTCGAGCCGACCCAATTATTACGAAGATGGCTGTTTTACGGCTGGCTGTCTTCTCGTATTCCCCTTTAATAATAATTCCGCGCTAAATCTCATATGGCATATGGCCTTGTTAACGAGGTCGTGGAGCAATTTATGCCAGCTAACACCGTGTAACTGTATACAGTCGATCGATAACTGATAAGACGGGCATATGACCTTATAGTTTATACTGCTCTACCTATAGCGCTCCGTCCTTGCTAATTATAATATAATAATATTCTCTTATAATCATACAACACATTCGCTTATAATCGCGTTTTGTATGAAAATTTTTTGACAGAGGGTTTAATGTATAATATATCATCATCATATCTCCGATCTGCCGATAAATCAATTAACTAAATAATAATAATAATATCTATGGACGCTTCACACCACGTCAGTCTGGTCCCGTGGTAAATTGTGTTACAGGTACCACACAACGAAAATATATTTAATAGTTTTATACTATAAACATATTTCAGATTTTTTAATATATGATACATATATCTAATATACACCCAAGACCTGTTGTTCCGTCAGCGAGAATCGAACCCGCGACCCCTGGCTTAAGCTACCAACGTGCTTACCAACTGACCCCCCCTCCCCTTTAAGGGGACACAAGAGGGGGTGAGTGTTTGTATCAAATTTTCTTTTACACGAATACTACTGATTCGATTTAAATGCGGTTTTCGCAGACAATGTGTTCTTCTTCTTCAAACATAACATTAGGTGTATAAAATTTTCCCCCACCTCTCTAAAGAGACAAAAAATGTTTGTTATCCCTTATAACAGTTTGTACCAAAAAAGTTTCTTTAACACGAAAAGTACTTCTTCGATTTGAATGCGGTTTCCGCAGGTATATTATTTTGTCTTTTTCTTACTCAACATATGGTGTATAATTATTACCCCCACCCCTGTAAGTGGACAAAAGTGGGGGTAAGAGTTAGTATTATAGATGAAAAATACTGCTTCGATTTGAATGCGTTTTTCGCAGATATATTCGTCTTCTTCCAATTTAACATCTTGTCTATATATTTTTTCTCTACATGCCTCCAAAAAAAAACTTTTTTTTTCAACACGAAAACTACTGATCCGATTTGAATGCAGTTTTCGCAGATATATCTGTCTTCTTTGACTTAATATCTGGGGGGCAAGTCTCAGGATGTGAGAAACAATTCATAATCGAATAAAATATCGAGTGTGAACTTTCGTGAAAAGGATGAAATATTTCGAGTGTGAAGTGCTGAGAATACAACAAACTGTGTTTCGCTCGTAAACATTGAACTTTTCTCACATCCTAGGAATTACTGTATAAAATATTTTCCCACCACCCCTATAGAGGGACAAAAGAGGGATTGATACAAACTCTTACCAGTTTGTATCAAACTTTTTCTTTAAAACTTATTGATTCAAGTTGAATATAGTTTTCGCAGATATATTTGTCTTCTTCCAACTTAACATTAGCCCCCTGATTCGTTCCAGATTTCGGAAACTTCTGTTAAAAGTGCCAGGAGTTTCCGTGAGAACGTTTACGTTTCCGCGCGGAATCGCATCGTGAATCAGGGGGCTGGTGTATAATTTTTCCCGATTCCCAACAAGTACATGAAAACAAAAGCAAATTATTTCTAGGTTTCTCCCTATTATCGTCAATTACAGTTGATGACGTAGTCGGGATCATAGATTATAACGATCAAACCATCAACAATCATCGTCGATTATTTAGAGCCTGCAATCTGATTAACATAAAAACGTCGCTCAAGCATTACATTTACCTCCCAGCATCTACATTCCAGATAATTGTGGAAGACTGCATGCTGACGATAAAGCGGTTCATGCAGGAGGGTAGGAAGGTGGACTACATATTCGGTGACCTCACCGACATACCGATATCTGATGTGGACTGCGGGGAGCTTTGGGAGTTCATGATCAATATACTGGACGCCGCCTTCAAGATACTCAAGCCGACCGGCAAGTTCATGACGCATGTTAGTATTTTATGTATGTTCGCGTTTATCTCGCGTTTGGCTGAATCGATTTTTAGACGGTTTTCAGCATAGCATTATACACACCTAGAAGAAGGTTATACTATATGACTTAATAAACAATATTTTAAAGGTGGTTCGCCTTTTTCAAAAAATATATTTATTTACAGGGTAACAGAAGAAGGTTTCAGGTATACTACCTGACTTAAATATAAACAATATTTTAAAGGTGGTTCGTCTTTTTCAAAAAATACATTTATTTACAGGGTAACGGAGCAACATCCATAGATTCCCTGGAGATGTATGAGCAAGTGCTAATGAAGATGGAGCCAGCCGTAGTCTTCCACAAGACCAAGGCGTTTGTGCCTTCCTTCCTGGAGGACTGGATATTCTACCAGATAGCCTTTAAGGGCAATGACGTTGAATAACACCCTGTCACACCCTCAACGATCTATGACTTACATAAAAGTAAAAAAAGCTGACATACGCAGAGACGACAGTGGTTTCTTGTAAAAGCTCAATTTAATATTATTATATTTATTATTATAGGTTAGTACCATTAAAATAATTGATTCATAAGCAGATGGCGGACGAGTTTGGGTCGGGTTATGTTATAGCTTGACAAATAACTCTGTAGCGCGGCCGGTAACCATGGTAACCCTTACCGACCGCGCCGCGCTCATACACAAGGCGTGGTGTAGCGGCTGTGGTCGAGCTATAATTCAATGTTAGTCTTAATCTGTCAGTAGGGTTTTACTTAACGCAACCAAACTATTTTGTCCGCCGTCTGCCTGTAAATCAAACGTAATTGTGTTCAAAAGATCTCAAAAATGTTTGAAAATCTCAATGATTTTTTTTGTAGTTTAATAATAATAATCGATTGTTAAATCTCAGTATTATTTTGTAGAATTAGATGTAGTTATAAGATGGTGAAACTCAAAGTTCCTTTTTGTAATTTTAAGTTTTTTAGAGCTTTATCTTGTCAAAAGATGAATTAGGTTTTTTACTTAACATATCTCCTTATAAGATGAAGCAAAGAAGGAATTGGTTTTGTGATAATACAAAAGACAAGTCAACTAAATTGATGATTGGCTTTTTAGTTATAGAAAGTGACCAGAAAATTGGCTTTAAAACCTAAAACAGTATTAGAAACTAGCTGTCGTTTTCGCATATGATGTTATCCCTAGTATTTTGTATATGTATTGTAATGGCACGCGTTTTTGTGATAAGTAGCAAATGGAAACACATTTGCGAAACAACTAAAATATACTAAACATGTTTATGAATGTAAGAGGATACATTTTTACACACAACATACTACAATAGCTTGAAATTAAAACTAAGTTAATTTTATTGATATTAAGGCGCTATTATGCACTTTTTATTACAGTAAACAAACACTATCATTCTTCTGCCTCGGACATACGAGAGCCTTATGATGCACTCATTTGTTATAACAGTTTTATAAAGATTGCACTTCATGTAAAGAGAAATAGAAAGTATTTTAGCGTGAGTATTGAGTAATAATAAATGTAGGCACGAAGCAAAACTTACACTTAAATATTTAATATATTATGTACTTTGTTTTGTGTTTTTTTTTTGTCTTTAAAGCTCTTTATGTTACACACAAGTCGCCTATATAGGCCTTGTATGCTAACATTTTGTTTTTATAACTATGACTGTTTGTTCTGTATGTTTAACATAATATTATTAATATTATTCATCCTCGTTGACCTGCTAGGATAATTATTAAAACCTTTGTTTTATGAATAAAAGTGTAACACTGTATTCCTTTTTTTTCATGTATTTAAACCTTTGGCCATAGAACACAATTGCCTTTGGCAGAGTTATTTTTGTTACATTATTATAAAACAGAAAGTTATATGTGATGGTTGTATATATGGTATAATATGGACAAAAATACTTGCTCTCAAAAGTGTTAGTAGGGTTTCATTCTGAATAAAGAAATGCAAATACTAAATGTGAACAATATATTACATTTATTTTTACATTTTAAATTAACATTTACACTTTACAAAAAAATAATAATGTGTGATAAATATTGATCACAAATATTTAAATTCTTAAACTTAAAATTTTAAGTGCTACAAAAATCTCAGAAGAATATTCTCCCATAGATCTTTGTACATTTTTATTGTATTGCTAAATGATGTAACGTTTTTAAGCATGGATCTATGAGATAAGTCTTGAATCATTATAAAATTACATTAAAGTTGTAAAATTCAGTACAAAAATGACATTCTATATAATGTAAAGCTTTAATACAGGTGACTGTAATCTCGTAATTACATACTATGTTTATTCACAAAGTCATTAGTTAAACTTGTGAACTATTGTAATATCGAAAATAAAATCTACCCATTTTTTAACAAGAGATTACATTTTTGAAAATGATTAGGAATATTAATTATAATAAATACTAGCTGACCCGGCGAACTTCGTACCGCCTTAGCGTAGAAATGATGCACTACTTTATATTGTGTACCTGAGC
>JAOTAV010038237.1:0-18535 GCA_026546445.1 Cyclargus thomasi
TTTGTTGTTTTCAATTTTATCAAAAAACTGATTGGACTACATCGTTTTTCAATAACGTAAGATTTATTTAATTAAATCCTAAAATCCATGCATATTCCCTATTGCACAAAGATAAACCTTCCTACACCTATACATAAAACTCTGCCGGCCAACTCTGTTGTGACGCATGTGATAGGACGTTCAAAACCAAGTTCGGCTTTGCAAGTCACATAAGGGTTCATAATAGAAATAATCCTTAATTTCTGGGGTCGCCGCTATCGAAATCGATAAGGAGGACTATTATCATTATTATCAATTCAAATACACAGTAAGATTTCTAATCCAGAGATAGGAATGCGATAAATCCCGTGAAACATTCATAGACAGTCCGTGCCCGGGAACTACTTATGAATCTATTTCATATAAAGGTATCGGATGCAACGGAAATAGATATTGAAACTTTCATGTCGGGATAAACAAAACGAAATCTTTGTTGAGAGAGCAAGGAAGTATTGCTAGAGTATATAAGACCAGGTAGCTGATATTCATAGAATCAGAACTGGTTAAGAATATTTATATTCTTTAATTATATGTAGATGATTTGGATTCAGAACGAGATAATTACTATTATTTAATTTATTATCAGCCTATAGTGTCCTATTGCTGGGCAAAGGTCTCCCCTCTTTCATGCCGAAAGAACGAAGTTATGAAATAAAATATTGCTCACTACAATTATTGATTTAATTTCACATGTTACACATGGTTTTGACGTGACAACGTTATATAATTCGATAGAGCTGGCTGCACGCACGAAAAAACATGACTCATGCGGCGTTACCGCGCTCTGAGGCGTTCCGTTTAAGGCTTGGAGTGCAAGCGAGAGCGCGGAACATACAAATCTATTAAACAAATGAAACTGAAATTTTCTTTTGAAAAATGCTACCATTTCATCAGTATTTTCTGAAGACGTTGTCACGTTCAACTATTGTCTGTTAACCGACTTTACAGACAACCGATTTTTTTTATTTACATTTAATTACCAATTAAATAAAAATGATTATAAATATTACAAACAATTATTTGGATTTTTGCATGCATAATTATTAGTGATTATTATTCTATGTATTTCATTGATTTTATTTTACTTTTATTATATGTATATATATATATAATAAAATCTGAGAATGGTTTAGATGAATCTAAAACAGCTCGGCAGGACGTCTGCGGGGTCAACTAGTAATATTATAATTCTTGTGTGCGTGTGTTTGTCACGAAAGTCCTCCAAAACGACTCGACAGATTTTGATGATTTTTTTTGTGTTTGTTCTAGGGGACTCGAGAATGGTTTAAATTCACAAACCAAGACTGCAGGACCACGTCTGTCGGGACCGCTAGTAAACTATAATACTTTTATTTGCATGCAACCTGTTGTGGTCTCTTCAAAGAAAAGAGACCTTAGGGATTATAGTGTTTATTAAATAGCTATTGTATAAACAAAAAATCGTTTATATTAACTGGTAAGTTTTGTAGTTAGTACAGTTTTTTAACAAAAGATTTCCACGGTATATTATTTTCTGATTAACTATAAGCTTAAGGAAAAAATACTTGCTAGTAATTAATGAATTGGCTAATGTGGTTAATGTTTTAACTTACTTATAAGAGGTTAAACTTACCCCTCCAGTCCATGTATCAGCCTTAAGAATTCTCATATATCTCTGTCCATCGTTTATTTAGCGCGCAACAGGAAGCAATCCACATCATTCGTACAAAAAATTAATAAATATTTTTTTGCATTTTTGCGTGATGTGTAATCCCATATATCTCTTCCACGGGATGGTTTATTTTGAATTATTCATGACGCCATAAGCCGTAATCGCTGAAACCGTTTTTATTTCGAAAATATAAAATCGCAACTTCAAATTGACCATAACACAACCTTTTGTTTTTTAGATGCCAATGGGGAAGATGACATTTTTTTTTCTTATTGATAATTAAGAACGCCCTAAAATCGAAATTTTGGCCAATAAATGACTATGATAGCTTAAAATCTCTCAAAGATATGGCAATTTAAAAATCAAATAAAATAGTCTTTCCGAATTGGCTCCATAACAAAACAATAATCCAATATGACGTCACTTACCGGTAGTTGTACGCATCGCGGTTAGACTTTCTTCGATAGCTATATAAAATATTGCGTTTATGAAAGTGGGTTCACAATAAAAGTTGCTGTTTTGCCTAGCTCGAATGGTAACAAAAAAATGTACTAAAAAAATCGAATTGCCTACCCAACTTTAAAGAGTTATTCCAAAAAAATAATTGAACATATGAAGCTGAAATTTTAGAAATATTTTTTTTTATTATATCTCTATTCTTTTTAAAAAGTTTGCGGATTTTAGACCTAGTCATCTACCCTATTGTTGGCAATCTTGGAATAAATTAGCCATCATTGTGAACATTCATCAATAGCAATAATTGATTACTACTGAAATGTCTAACCAATCCAAGAACTAAATGAAAGTAGCTTGTGTTTCGTTCTTTCAACGAAATACGTATCAAAAATCAAGAACGCTTCTGCTATAAACGAACAATGCAACGTTGTACACAAAGTATTTTATAGAGTTCTGTACATTAGAATTTAAAAGACATATCTCATAAAACAGTTTATCCTGTAAGTTCTGGTTAGATGTAAAGCGGCGCAAAAACCAGAATGGACTGGGAAATAGAGTGGTATTTGTTGAAGGCAAGTCTATACCGCAAGTGGTTCTAGAGATTGTTTTTTTCTGTCTGGCGTCGGTTTTCACTTTCAGTTTTTTGTGCAAACGCATAACCATCGATTGGCAATTCGTATGCTATTTGATTTCCACTTTGCAACACAAGCGTCCAGTTCTTTGTTGAGCGTCGGCCAAGTACTAAAAGGCAAAAACGAGTGATTTATAAGCTGTTTTATCACTTACGTCCGATAGGCTGTACACAACTTATTCGAGAGATTTTTTATACTTTTTACCGTCAAATATTATACGGTATTTATCAGGTAGTGATGAAATTATAACTATAAAGCACGTGTCTGTCTGGCAGATATAGTAATCCCCAATGTATATGGGGATAAAAATCCCCTCCTAATCTAAACGAACAGTGCTAATGCGTAAAGTCTATGCGTCAAACAGTTTTGTACAAAAAAAAATGTGTTACTAATAAAAATAACAATTATTTGGACGAGTAATTTCGAAGACCTATCAAAACAAGGTTTCTGCTCATTACGTGAAGAGGTAAGAGACAGATAAACACATTCGAATTTATAGCAATAAGTATGGATCTTTCGAACAGCAAAAACATGTTAGTACGTGGGCATCGTAATGGAGTACATAAAATTTAAATTGACAGCGTATGAAAATGGTTTTTCTCCCGTTTTTGAGCAGTCACAACTTGTTTCTGTTATAATAAACACCTGGGAGGCTTTTACGGGAATTAAATGATGTCACCGATAAATGCTTTTAGTCTCAAATTTGGTTAGCGGCAAAAATTGCGTCGCTTGAGCAAAATTTAAGGTTTATAGCGCTCGAAACATAAATGAACGCTCCGATCCTACACAATGCTCATAAAATGCCACTTTATTACATAAAGTGGGGGTAAGCTATCTCCGACGATAATACTCGATTTAATTACTTACTGTGTAGCTCAATGTTTTTAGCTACATTTTTATTGAACTATTTTTAACTAATCCGTAAGGGTCAATAGCACAAAAACAACCCTAAGACTAAATAGCGTATTAGGTTAAGAGATAGTCTACATCTTCCAAATACTCCGACGTAATGCATATCACGCTGCATGATCGTCTAGATAGCACGTTAAATAGTAAAAATAACGTTCTTTTCCTCGCAGCAAGCAGCCGCAACACATAAAAAAATAAATAAAATGCCATTTTATGACAGCGGTTTACTCTGAAGATTTGAAGCGCCCCGCCAGGTGGGGAAAAGAACTAAATTTTTTTTTGGGGAAAAGAAAGAAATTGCAAATAATCGCTTAATCATGAATGACAATGACATTTAATAATACTAGATTTTTTTATTGATAAAACTTATATCGATATCGGTGACATAACTGGGTAAAGGTAAGTAATAAATACTATTAAATGAATACAGACATATTACTATTTTTAAAAACAACCTAACCTACTCCGTCTACGCTTGCATCATTATATTATAATTGAGCTGCATAATATATATTTATCAATATATTTCATCTCATTGTCCCAACTCCCATCTCTATCATTAGTTCCTGTCCCGCTCACCGCTGCCATCAGCGCCAAAATGGCGCAAATCAAATCTCCTTACCACGGCTAGGCTTTTCGTTAGTCCAGCGTATTTATATAGAGCTCTCCGCTCCATGTGAGCTAGGGTGTGCGGCCACGCTCAGTCGATCTTCGCGCCGCCTATAAGTAACACATCTATTGCGACTCGCAAAACTGTCATCAAGATGCCGTCTTGTAATTTGTTATATAAGTGTTACGTTTCATGGGAAATAATTATATGTTGTATTAAATTCTAATAAAGTCTAAAAAATTTTTTTACCACCGGTCATGGTTTAACAGCAACGCGGTTCAAGTACGCGCTTCACGCTAGATTGCTTAATGCTTTTCGTATGCGTCCGATGGATGGATTTGCATACGAAACGCGCAAACTGTCGAGAAGTGCGCGCTTGAAGCGTTACTCTGTTTTTAATCGTATATTCACGTGATAAGAATGTGGGTAGCTGTGTGTGTTTATACGTAATTGTGTCTTGTTACATTTTTAACCGACTTCCAAAAATGAAGAGCTTATATATGTATATAAGGCATATCCATACCTTTACATTGGTTTTCAGGCAATATGTATGTGATAATGATGACTAAATAATCTATTATAACTTGGAATAAACAAAAATAAGTAATCGAAAACGCTCAACATTAATTAAAATTATTGAAAGAGCAATCATTAATACAGATCCGAAACTTCTTAAGCAAACGAGAATTCATTACAGAAATTACCAATTTATTGAAATGCGAATTGTCCTGCAATTGTATAGAGGTGGGCATTGTAGCCGTTCCTTTGTTCTTCCCCATTGTGAAATTTCAATTATAACTGACGGAATGATAAAAATATTGAACACCAACTTTGTAACGCGCTCTCTAGACGATCCTTTTTTTTAATGTAAATAAGGAGACAAACGAGTAAACGAGCTACCTAATGGAAAACAGCTACCGCCACCCATAGACACTCGCAAGACCAGGGTTGCATGTGCGTTACCGGCCTTTTAAGAGGAAATACGCTCTCTTCTTGAAGGTTTGTAGGTCGTAGCCATCCGGAAATGCTGCTGGTGATAGTTCATTCCATTTAATGTGCAAGGCAGAAAGTTACGCGAAAATCGTACTGTGGAAGACTGTCATTCCTCAAGACGATATGGGTGGTAAATTTTCCGCGTAGGTTGATAGCGAAAAGTTGCAGGTGGAATGATTCCGTACAATTCCTCTGAGCACTTCCCGTGATAAAATCTATAAAGGATGCAGAGCGAAGCTACATCTCGGGCCAACTCCAGGGGGTCCAGCTTGTTTGAAACACTATGGCAATCAACAATCCGAGCGGCCCTTCGCTGGATAAGATTTAGAGAGAGCAATTGGTATTTAGGAGCCCCTGCAGCATGATCGTCTAGGGAGCACATTATACAGTAAAAATAATATTTTCATCCTCGCTGCAAGCTGTCACGCCACAGAAAAAATAAATAAAATGCCACTTTATAACATCAGCGATAGGTTTCAGTTTGCTCTACGACACTTCAAAGCAGCCGTGCTATGGGCAGCTAGTGTCATTAGAAAATGAAACCTACTAATTTTGTTTATGTTTGAAATCTTTAATTTTTTTTTATTTAATGACCTGGTCACGAGACCTTCTTGCCAAATTGAAGTCTGTGATTGAATCGAGAAATATGATAATTATGGTCAAATTTCGACCACAGGGTGACCAAGTAATTATTAATATAGAAACAAATTAATTGTGTACACCATTTTTATCGTGCAATATGAGTTAACTAATATAGAAGGTAGAATTAATACAATTAGTGAGCAAATAAACGAATTGAATTTAATTACGTTACGCACATACCGTAAAATATTATTATTATTCTTAGTCATATTATGTCTAAAAGAACGTATAAATACACAAATAAAATGTAACAAAATTAGAAATAAAGTCTTCACCATCATTTTTGAACGAAGATAAAAATAAATCTAAAATCGAAATGGAACTGAAATAGAAAAGCCGTGTTCCAAAAGATATTCATATTGCAGGTGAAACAAAAACATGTTTGGAGCGCCGGCCGTGCACATTCTATTTGTTACACCCGCAATCTTCTACGCCTGTAAAAGCTTTAGAAAAAACTAGCGCAAAATTATACTTTCATTTTTTGGGTTCCGTACTCAAAGAGTGAAAACGGGCCTATTACTAGGACATCGATATCTGTCCCTCCGTCAGTATGTCTGTTTGTTTGTCTGTCTGTCCGTCTTTCTGTCTTCAGGCTGTATCTTAAGAACTCTTATAGCTATTGACTTGAAATTTTCACAGATTGTGTATTTCTGTCGCCGCTATAACAACAAATACTAAAAACAAAATATATTAATGATTTAAGAGTAGCTTCCTTACAACAAGCCTGTTGGTTTGACGGTTTCTTCCTATTGATACCAGATGGCGCAGCAGTACCGTGGCCATTTACAACTGTTCAGCTTTAAAAACACTGTTTTCTCAATTTTAACACTTTACTGGTACGAGACTCTTCGTGCACAAGTCCAATTCTAACTTGGCTGGTTTTATTTTCGCATCTGAAAATTTCATAACATGAATAAAAATAAAAAGTTATCGTATTATTAGTTTGTTCGCTTTGTCTTTCGGTAAATGAAAGGAAAGCTGTGGTGTTTTAGAGATTCAGAGCTAGCAGCGTCTGTGTCCTAGTGGGTAGACCTTTCGTTTGTACTCGAGTCGGTGCTAGGTTCGTTCCCGAGTGTACCAACGAGTCATTTTCCGTAGCTTTACCATGAGTTTGCAGCAATAGTATTTGTCGGAACTCGATAGTGACTACGTAAATATTTAATATGGCAAAATTAAGGCGCCATTAGCGGTCACTTAAGGAACTAAAATTCCTATACTAAATATTATTTACGTAGTCGCTATCCAGTATCGACAACTATTGCTTCCAACTCATGGTAGTCACTGATGAATTCTTAAGTACATAAAGCGGACGCTCATTGCCTTGACCGAGCGATGTTTGGGCACAAATGGGGCGGCTCGACCGGAGCAACACCACGGGCTCACGGAAAATTGGAGTGAAACAGCGTCATGCTGTGTTTTGTCCAGTGAGCGAGTGTGGCGAAGACCCGACTTCCTACACCTCTTACAACGCTTCTACAGGGTGTAACAAAAGTAAGTGATAAAACTTCAGGGTTTATATGTGTATTATATGTCACTGCGGGCGCTTGTCCGTAAAAAATTTTAATATTTTTTTTTCACTTTCAGCGCTGCTATTTTTACAGTTACATCTGTATTAGGGTGACTTACGAACCCTAAAATTTTATCACTTACTTTTGTCACACCCTGTTATATTACTTTCAATCCGGAAACCTCGTTTTCCTCCATATTCTATAAAAAAAACATAACGTCTGGTTTACACATATTAAGTAGATAAGTAGTTAACTAAATTTTAACTTCATCTTAAGTCATTTAACTTCCTGTAAACACAAATTTTAGTAGCAAGTGACAAGTTAAATGACTTAAAATTAAGTTAAAACTTAGTTAGCTACTTACCTATTTAATACGTGTAAATCAAACGTAAAGGCTTTTATTTAATGACTAGTTTGTTCGCTTGCCGCTGGGAAAATGGATGGACAGTTTTTAATTTGATATGTGTCGATTAGTCTTTGTCAGTCAGTTTTGATCGTTGATAGATTATTTTGAATGAACTAATCAAACTTTCTGTTGTTTAAATTATAACTCCCAGAACATAAGTTTATTAAGCGTACAGATAGTCTATCTTTATTTGACAGATTTTGTATGGAGAATCTGTCAAAAAAATTGTGAATTGCCTAAAGGGCTGTACTCGCGGTCCAGCTTCCCGTCCAACCTTCAAAAACGTCATCTAAATATGTGTGTAAGCATCTAGTATTATAAAAATTCTCGACTCGCCCTGGACACACAAAAATTTCATCAAAATCGGTCCAGTCGTTTAAGTTAGAAGGATTTCCGTCAAAAACATGATGTTAGCTTTATATTTTGTCTAATATTAATGTTAAATGTATATAGCCGATGTCAGCATATACCTTTTGATTACACAGAGTACAATAAAAGGGTAATTATTATGATTTCCGGAAAACTGAATTTAGTGACACAACTGATAAGTTGTATCCTGTCTCGGGCTCCGTGAAAATTCAGAAAAAAATCTATAGAAAAGCAGGAAAACAATGATTCTCATCTCTGTTACCACGTTGCGTAGCGGGCATCAGCAAAATATATTTATAATTAATCCTTACGATCTGATACTGAACACCAAAGCTGGTATCTATAATCTCGCGAGTTAAGATTTGAGAAATTCAGTTCGGGAAGTTATGTTTAATATTTACGTTATCGCTTATCCCCGCAATGTTTTGAGTTTAAGTCGACTATTTATAAGTTGTAATGATGTTTGCTTTGCTATCGATAAATAAACAACCCCAGTGGCTCAGTAGTTGAGTGCTTGCTAAAACTACGGGTTCGAGTCCCGCAAACAAAAACTTCTAAAGGTTCCTCGGTCATGTCAGCGTGGTCCATGTGTGTGTGTGTGTGTGTGTGTGTGTGTGTGTGTAGTAAATATGTATGTCATATAACAAACAATTTAAGTAGGTATAGTTTACATTTAATTTTTTTATTATTTATACTAATGTTACTTTACATTGATCAATACCTTATGTATTATTAATTATATTATGCCGTTTGCGCAAAAATTTGTGCATAACGGCCAACGTACATTTTCCAGGGATAAAATGCATCCTATGTGTTGCTTAGACTTAATAGTTATTAACTAAAAAAATTTTTTTAAAAATTTTTTCGAATCCGTTTAGTAGTTCCGGAGATGAGCGCGTACAAACAGACAAATAGAGAACTTTTTTGTCGATTTGTGATCTATTACTGTTCCTAAGCCCCCCACATTTATTTGTTTGTAAATATATGAATTGTATTGCAATGCCAATTTACTGTTTTTTTATTATAAGTATAGATTACTTGCATTTATGTAGGTGTTAGTGACTATAATACCAAGTTTCATTTGTATTCCTCCACAAATAAACTATAAAAGTCAAACAGAATAAAATGCAACAGTATTTATACTAATAATATAAAGTTTGTTTAAACGCGCTAATCTCAGGAAGTAGTCGACATTGAAAAATTATTTATGTGTTCGTTATTCCATTTATCGAGGAAGACTATAAGACTAAATAGGATCACGCTACAACCAATAGTGTTATATAATAAAAAATTAAAACTTCCAAAGGAAAAAACAAAAATAATAAAAAAGAAACAAAAAAATATTAAAATAATTTTATTCTTTAATAGTGCCTGTTTCAGAATTCAGTGAGGCATCAGCCTATTTCCGTACACAATCTTCATTATTTTAAAGTCGGTACCAGCAAACACGTCATGATTTGTCTAAATTTAAATTTTTGACTTGTACCGACTTCCATGCCATGTCCTGAGATATAATAGAAACATAATGAATGGTGCCTGGTGTGATTGCAGAGATTATAAACAAATTTTAAATTGTAGTAGCATATACTTTCAGTTCTTAAAACAAGACCGAAAACCCCAAAGTCTTATCTGTAAGGAATCATGAGTTCTCTAAGTACCTTCGGAACCATGGTATACCTTGGTACCAAATCTTACTTTTTGGTAACATATACCTAAGATGCTTCTAGGGAAACCAAAACCACCATATGTTTCCATGCGAATTTCGAGGAGTTCCCTCGATTACTCATGGTTCCCATCATCAGCCACCACCATTGTGAATATGGGACCTATTTGAAACAATACCCTATGCAAAAAAGAAAAAAATTTGAAAATCGGTTTACAAAGGGCAGAGCTATGGTTGAACATACATAAAAAAGATATCCACAACCGAACATATAACCTCCTCGTTTTTGGAAGTCGGTTTAAAAAACGGGATAACTTACAAAGTCACGCGGGGCTGATGAAAAAATAAACAAAATACATAGTCGAACAAAATAAATTGCAACATTGCAGTGTTTTAAATAAAATCCAAAGACGACAATAAAACCACGAGCTAATAGCAAGGTGAGCGGTACTCAATGGCGCGTGCACGACTAAGTTAGCCGCTCGATTGAACAAACATCCCGACATACACTCTACTCCTTGACTCGCAAATCCGACGTCCTTTTATTAGCCGCCTTTACGGCTATTGACTTTTTAATTGACTACCAAAGGAAGTTTATGGCGGTATATAATTTTTTAGGCAAACAAATGAATGCCGGTGTTGTGCTCGTATATTAATACTTTGTTAATCATAGTTTACACTCATATAGTCAATTGGAAAAGTTTACTTATTTGGATGTTAATTTTTCAGTGTCCGATCGTCAATCATGCTGGAACTGCAGTTGGGGTTCCCCAACACAACCGCTCATGCTGACTTTGGCGACAAAATAATTTTCATCCCGATTCCTTAAGTTCTCTACAGGGAAAACGTGTCTGAATTTACCCGATTGCGCTAGAAGGAGGGTTATGTTTTTCGAGTGAATTATTGGTAAAATTAAACACAATATGTCAGAATTTGAAGTTATTGTGAAGAAATGAAAAATTTGATAAAAAAGGGTTGTGATATTCTTAAAAATTTTTTCGGCCCTTTTAAGTCGGATAGGGTATCAAAATGAAGAGCTTTAAATAGGCATTCTAGGAATAAATATAACTTGATGTTTAACTTGCAGTTGTTCTTGCAGTCGGGTTTTCTATTTTTCATTTAGATATAGTTTGTTCTCAAGACCTAACTCTGTGTCGATCGTTACATACTCACTGAGATATACATAATAATTTAATGAACAAAAAAATATGTACAATACAATTTCACCATATTATATTTTTAAACCCTTGTTAATGCATTAAACCACGTTAAATGCATTACAAGTGGATTTCCTATTTATAACAATGTGAAGGCAGCGAGGCAGACTAAGCCTCTTTGTGCTGTTTCGGTATTCGCCTGTGTAAGCTGTCGGCCTGATTATGCTGCATATTACGTGAACAATTACTGATTACAGCTTAAACAAATTAGACCTAGTTTAAATATCGGGCGCTAACGAGCGATGTTGGTAAAATTATGGTGTAGGTTGAAACTCGAAAGTGACAATGTTTTTTTTCTTACCCGAAGGGGTAAAAACCCTTTTCGCCACCCTCTAAATATACTTTTATGCATTTTCAAGGATATTATAGATAGAGAAAACTATGTTGTCGACTACATAATCTTAAAAACATTCCACCTTGTCTTATACTACAAGAGCTAAAATTGATCTGTCTTAATTTCCTTAACCGGAGTTTAATAGCTATTCGTTAAACTGGGTCTTACAGCAATAACCGATATTGAATATCCCACACGATATTCAATAATAGTTGAGATGTTGTTCCCTGAAATTAAATAAAATAAATCTTATTAAATGTTATGTGTGTATATGTGTTTGTCACTATACTCGTCGCAAACTATCGGGACAAGGACAAGTCTGTCGGGTCCACTAGTATTGTTGTAGTTGAAATTTTAATACAAGCTAACTGTCCATAAACAGAACTCGCACTCGCACTCGTATTCGCATTCGCACTCGCATACGCATTAAACGTATACGGATGCGGATACGAATAACTAGGTAATCTGCATATTAACGGCTTTACGCACTTTAACGGTAGCATATATATAATAATAATATAAAGCTGAACAGTTTGTTCGTTTGAACTTTGAACGCGAAAATTGACTTGATTTTTGGCGAAGAGTTAGCTGAAAGTATGTAGAGTAATATAGACTATTTTGGTCTTGAACATTACGCTTTAAAAAAAATTGTATCTTTACCATTTTTAGAACTCCACGCGGCAAAGCCGCGGGCAAAAGATGGTAGAACATATTTTAAAAGTTATGTAATAATTTTATAAATAAATAACTATAAATTTAAAAGATAGTGTTCAATATAAATACAATGTCTTTTAAATAAAAGTTACAATATCTATAGAAGTCAGAAGTGGGGTGGAGTGGGGGTAAAGTGGTTGTAAGTTGTGTAAAGCTGGTTGTCTAGTTCAGTCTAGTCTCAGTCTTGGCTCAGTCGTGAGCATTGCCATTTTGCCTCCTGTCAGTGACATATCTGGCTTTGAGAACTAATAATAATACTTTGGATGAAGATGGTTACGAGCTTTTACTAGTACCACAGAATAAATAAAAGTGTTATACTTCGACTATTCTAATGTAATACAAGTTTTTAAATTTAGTTGCATTGAGTTGTATTTCTGTTTTATAAATTAGTATTCAGATTAGAGATCACACTATGGTCGAAATTCGACCACAGTGCGATCTCTAATCTCTAAAATCTCTAAAATAATGGTCGAATGGTAGAGGAACTTAAAAATATATAATCTACTCTCAATTCACTCACAGACGTCAGTTTGGTATAAAGGCCAGGCCATTTAATCGTATTAAAAAAACACAGACGTCAACCATAAAAAATAGAATTCTTCGTGAATGATTATCGTGTCATGTCAAAATATTGAAGTGTGCATGTTGTAGTGTGTTTTATTTATTAAAAATAGTAAGATAAAAACATATTTTAAAATAATTTTAGTATTCTACGCTCCTTCTTCGTATGAACTATAACTGGGTTAAATTTCATGCTTTTACGTCTACGAGTATTTCGTTTAAAGGGGTACAAAGTTTTCTGCTCGAGTATCAATATACTATAGATTTTTATTTTTCAAACCCTACTAAATTCCTGGCACGGTCAAAAGCTAGTATTCTCTATTTAATGTGTGGACCGCTCTACTAAGTGCATCAGAAGTTTAACATCTAGGAGCTCATCGGTAAATTCCAAGTCATAATCTAATCGATAGCAATCATGGCGACGAACACGAACAAACTAGACAAGTCAACAGGGATTATATGTGAGTATCTGCTTAATGGGACTTGGGTTTCAATTAGAACGAGGTCCCGTGGGGGACGAAGTTCACACGATTGTGTGAGACGTGTTTGGCTTGTTTGAAAGGGATACCAATTTTGCGATCATAGACTTTTAGTGTTATTTAGGGGGCAAGCGAGCAGACGGGTTACCGCATGGAAAGCAACTGCCGTCGCCACTGGTCGCCGTGGACACTCGTAACATCCGAAGAGTCGCTAGTGCGTTGCCGGCCTTTTTATGGGGGATTGGGAATAGGGAGGTAGGGCCACCGGTAAACTCACTCACTGGAAGAACACAACGCCGTTTCGCGCCAGTTTTCTGTGAGCCCGTGGCATCACTCCGATCGAGCCGGCCCGTTCATGCCGAAGCAAGGCTCTCCCATGGCTATGAGCATCCGTATTATGTACTTGAGATCGGAAAATGTGTCATTGGTACACGCCTCCATCCGGGTTTGAACAGGCACCCTCTCGAGAGCGAACCAAATGTCTTCATACTAGGCGACAGAGCTCAACCTTATATCGAAACAGACCCGACGGACACTATCCTTCCATTTTTTTTTTCATTTTTCAGCGGACCTATAGCGGACCCGACAGACGTCGTCCTTCCGGTCTTGGTTTATGAATCTAAACCATTCTCAAATGCCTTAAAACGTACAAAAAATTCATAAGAATAGATAGATCAATCCAGATCATGACTTACATTACAGGCGGACCACAGACGTTGTCCTGTCGGTATTGCTTTGTGAACAAAACTAAGACACACATAAAAAAATCTTAAAATCGGTCCAGTCGTTTGGAAGGAGTTCATTGCCAAACACACGCACGACGTCCAGCCGGGCTGACTTCAAATCGAGCCTCAGAAACTGGGCGCGAGGACTGCATTTTTATTATTTTATATTGACTACAAACGTCGTTTGCGCCGTTTTGTTCAAATTTTTGATTGGGGAAATTTGGAGTCCTATCAGATATACAAAAACCGAACAGAAGTTTCGGAATCGCGGAATCCACAACAAAAAATATGACAGAATGCGTTCCGCCGTTGCGTGTGAAGTTGGCCCCCCGAAATAAAAAAAAATGAGTTCTTGTCGCCCCCCACATAGTTCTGGAGTTCTTTGGTATTTTAAGAAATAGTTAATTGATTTTCCGAAAATCATTACATTTTTTCTATCGAATTTGTTTATCGATTTTTACTCGAGTCTAGCAACTTCAATTTCGATCAGATCATCGATAAACAAATTCGATAGAAAAAATTTAAAAATTTTCGGAAAATCTATTTTTTTGCGAGAGTTCTAGTTGCCCCTGAATAGTTCTACAAAAGTTTTAAACAGTTTATTTTGATCCAATCGAACTTGAAGTTGCTAGACTCGAGTATAAATCTATAAACAAATTCGATAAAAAAAATAATAATAATTTACGGAAAACTCGCTTTTTTGCGAGAGTTTTTGCTGCCCCCCAAAGAGTCTTACAAATTATCTTCATAGTATTTTTTGATCCGACTTATTGATTTTTTGGTACAAGCCGGTAAAAATCACAAATTTTAAAGTTAGCTCCCCATTATTTTAAAAACGTTTTTGATGTATGAAAATAACAAAACTATTTCTTAAAATACCAAAGAACTCCAGAACTATGTGGGGGGCGACAAGAACTCATTTCTTTTTTTTTTCAATTTCGGGGGGCCAACTTCACACGCCCGTTGCCGTGCAGCCAAACTTATCCCGCAGAGGGTATAAGGGTCAGAAGATATCCAACTGCAGTTTGACGATTGAATACTTTAAAAATACAACTACGCGTCTCATCTCGTCACGTTGTGGTGTGACCCTTAGAGGTTTATCACCCCAGGGGGAATTAATCTAAATACGACCGATAGCTGATATCTACGTTAGAGCAAATTATTTGTTGATTGAAATTGTGTTTGTGTGAACTATATGCGGAACTTATGTAAGGCATTACGCCCCGATAAATTAGCTTGGCCCCAGTATGTTTGCGTTTTCAAACACAGCGCAGTGTCAATATTAGTGTAATACTCGTATTTACTATCTTCTAAGTTCTGGTTCTTCTCTAAGCTTTAGTGTGTAAACTGTTACCACAGTAATCTAAATATTTTCAATACCTACCTGCATAGTTCCTTTTCGACTCGCCTATCATTAAAGACGAGTGCTTTAGGAACATGGTTCTTTATCAGTACAGCAGCCTATACTACTCGCCATCCTTTCAACTAAGTTTGTGTCAAAAACCAAGACGATTCGATGTTTCGGTAGGTCGTGAGGAAAAGATAAATATAATATTAATATGGATTGGAATAAAATATAATGAAGCGATAAGGAAAACGTGTTGGCGAAGGGCCCAGATCCTGTAATCGAGTGAGATCAATAGCCGTGATAATCTCTCGACTCGGAGCAGCGGCTTACTTTTGATTACGAAGTGAGTTAAAAGAGATTCTACAATGCACTCTAAGCGTTAAGGCTTTATATTCGTTTACCCATGTTTAGTGCTCTAACACGTGGAGCGCTCATTCAGTCGCGATGCAAACGCCTATCACGGTAAGTAAAATACCAAAAAACCCCCGTCTAAGTCTTACCGATGTTGCGACATTATGTCTGAGTCACTACACTAGCGAGACAAACGCAACAAAAATTCACCATACTTAGAGGTATTAAAAGGCTTTTAAATCTGGACTATTATCATTGTCATACATCAAGAGTAAAGACTGCACATGACTCTAAGTTGTTCTAGTTAAGCATGACCTTTTATATTATACTCCTTTTAAAAGTACTTTTGCAATTATCAGCAAAATAGGTTTAGCCGTTTCTAATCGAACATAGCTTTAATAAAAATATAAACACACACACACATACACAAACACGGGTAAAGCGAATTTCACACTCAAATTTACGTAATCTATAGTGGTGTAACCTCGAAAGTCTAATTTCAGGTGGATTAAGGTAATGCTCTCAGCGAACTGGATCTATCCACCGCTATCATTTATCACCGTTTCAATGTGAGAGCTGTTTAAATTGAAAATTCATGTTGTCAGTCACTAGTGACGTAAAATCTTTTAGTTATTTAGCCCCGAACTGACAAGATTTACAATGTTAGTTGACTTTCTTTGTGTCACATAGTAGATACCGTCTAAAGTGTATGGTGCAAGTAACGAGATAGTTTTTTTTTACATTACATTTTTACGACCTCTATGTCTCAGTTGGCAAGAGCGTTGGTAGCTTAAGCCGGGGGTCGCAGGTTCGAATCCCGCCGACGGAGCAAGTTTTTCAATATTCCTGGGTCTTGGATGTGTATAAAAATCTTAAATATGTGTATAGTATAAAAGTATCAAATATATTTCCGTTGTCTGGTACCTGTAACACAAGTCCTTCAGGTACTTAGTACGGAGCCAGACTGACGTGGTGTGAAGCGTCCATAGGATATTAGTATTATTATTATTTACAGACATACAAAGGCTAAAAATTGACGGCATTATCTATGGTGCACTTTACGGAAAAACCTTCGATCAAATTTTATGAAGATTCACAGTTGCCGTCTGTAAAGTGGCACCGGCAACCGCTCTTATTAAGCGCTATTCTGGTCCTGGTTTTGTATGATTATGATCTTTAACTCATTAAGTTAAGTTTTATTTTTCATTACACTTGATTTTGATTTAGGTTGTTCTGTGTCAGATAGTCTTGGTGCTATTATTTTATTCAATTTCAAGGGATGTGTGCATTTTATTAATATTTGATCGGAAGGAAAAACTATATTTCGGCTTTCACACAGTAATTTGAATATATGATGTGTTTAAAAATAAAATAGTAAATAGTAATAATACTATAGACATTTCACAGTGCATAAAAAAATGAAAATAATTTTCTACTACTAACGCCATCTATGAGTTAAGATGTGCTACTGTAAAGATAAACTTAACTTTAATGAATTGAGTATTGAGTATCCTTATACAACAAGAACGACCCCCACCTAAGAATCGATCTCAAAAGAAAATAATCTAACTAAGCTCACAACTTGAACCATACACTGTCTTGGGAACAGTTTAAATTGCTTTTTCAGAAACAGCGCGTCTATTCCGCGAGCAACAACGGTTTCTTTTAGATATTAGTCCCGGATCAAGTTTTAACGGTTTTTTCCTGAACAAAGAGAAATGTCACTTTGGATGCATAAAAGACTTTGAGAACTTTGTTTACAAAGAGTTTTGTACGAATTGTTATGAGTCTTACGAGCGTGTTTATCTTGTACTTTGTACTTATCTTATATTTTACTGCAGTCTGACTAACTGACATAGTGAGCTCTTGACGCATAGCCAAAATCCTGGACAGTGGGCATAATTTTGGCACACAGGTAGATGTTATGACGTAGGTATCTATTTAGGAATAATTTTAATAAAATCTACCCCCAACGGGATAAAACAGGGAATGGAAGTTTAAATGGAAAATACTTTTGAACGCGAGCGAAGCCACGGCAAAAGCTATAATAATTTAAAACCTAATAAATTTGCATATATCCTCATGCGTCTAAGTCTTATTTATAAACCATTACTATGAACACCTTTTATTTTCTTACTTAAAGAACGATAATAAATGTATTTCTTCATTTATTACTTCACCAGAATAAAGCATGTATTCTGAAGACGCTATGCCATAGTTCGGCACGAGTAGGCTTGCTCTACAGGGGATATATCAAATCCTTCATCGAGTGAGTGAGTTTATCGAAGACCCAAGTTCCTATCTCCTCATAAAATGCTGGTAACAAATTTGCAGCTTTTCCGATTCTGCAAGTGTTGATGGTTGTTTCTTTCATTAGGTGATACGCCTGTTCGTTTTGCTCCCAAATTTCATTAAAAAAAACAAACTGTTTGTATTAATTTTTTATTACCTATTCTATGAAATTTGGTTCTTTACAGATATAGAATGTGTAATAATGGACAGCTCGTACATTGAACCCGGTATTTAGGCTATAACCGATCGATTCTTCATCAGTCAAGGCCTTCTAATGGACGAATCGTGTCTTTCAACAAATCTATTTTAAATTGTCAATACACAATGGAGACAGGTGATGTGGCTCGCAATTATATTAAGCCTGTTTTCTGCAGGACCAGAGAAAAACTATTTCAGTAAATTGGGAGGTTTCACTAGCTTTAGTAATATATTGATAGCTTGATATTACTTAAATATAATTTATTTTTCTGACGACCTCTGTGGCTCAATTGGTAAGCGCGTGAGTAGCGTAAGCCGGGGGTTGCGGGTTCGAATCCCGCCGACGGAGCAAAAAGTTTTACAATGTTCCTGGGTCTTGGATGTGAATTAAATATGTGTATCATATAATAAAAATCTTAAATATGTGTATAGTATAAA
>JAOTAV010038268.1:0-18525 GCA_026546445.1 Cyclargus thomasi
GTGTATAGTATAAAAGTATTAAATATATTTCCGTTGTCTGGTACCTGTAACACAAGTCCTTCGGGTACTTAGCACAGAGGCAGATTGACGTGGTGTGAAGCGTCCATAGATATTATATTATATTATTTTGTACTACTTGTATTGACAATTGGGAAAACCTGAGCATAACCATGGAAAAATGTTAAATTTTTTATATTATTGTCTAATCAGAGTAATGTAAGGATCATTATCCTCACAAATATAAAAAAAACTTTGAGTCTAATTCAGCCTTCATGCACACATCCCTTCAAAATTGAATAAAATAATGGCACGAAGATTACCTGACACGAAACAACTTAAATTAAAATCAAGTGTCTTGAAAAACAAACCTTAACTTAATGAGTTAAAGCTCACAGCTGTACAAAAGTTAAAATCGCGGTCTCGGAGCGACTAGGAGCAGAACAACGCTTAAACGCGGTTTTGCCGATGCCACTTTTTAGACGGCAACTGTGAATCTTTATAATATTTGAGTTGAGGGCAAAAATTGAATTTTTTTTGTATCTTAGCTTCTATTTTATTGGAAGTAGCGTCTATTTCGCTTTTAGTTAAATGTTCAAATAACGTTTATAATGCGTAATATAATAATATTATAATATTCTCAAGTTATAATACGGTATTTTGTATTATGTAAAACGAAATATTATCTTTGTTAATTATGTTCTTAATTATTTCTTCTTGACACTAAAAGTTTTAAGTCGAAATATTACACAACTGTAGAAATTACAGTAGCATTATTTAAAATGCCAAACTAGACGTAATTTTTTATACAAAAACTAGTTGATGCCCGCGACTTCGTTCCGCGAAAATTTGTATATGACTTAAACTGAACAATTTCTTGGGATAAAAAGTATCCTATGTGTAGACTTAATAGCCATTAAATAAAAAAAGATTTATTCGAATCCGTTCAGTAGTTCCAGAGATTAGCGCGTACAGACAGACAAACAGGCAAATTATTTCGATCTGTATTATACCTGGATCTGTTTTATAATAATGCTGTTATTACATATGGTCAGATTCGGCTTCATTTAATCGATATCTTTTACTTTTTACTGAAGGTAATAAGTAAGAGATATTCAGAAAAAGATTGATAGGTTAAAAAAAAGAGGGAAGAGCTAGGAAACTCTTACTAAGTCTATGGTTAGTATAATGTTATGATTATTTTTGTATGTCCCTTTCTCTGAGGAAAATTTAATAACCAGTAAAAGATAAAGATAAAACGTATTCTATTACAGAAACATAATTATAGCCAGATTATTATTTATAATAATAAAAATATCTATGAACGCTTTACAACACATCAGTCCGGCCCCGTACTAAGTTCCAGAGGGACTTGTGTTACGGGTACCAGACAACGGAAATATGTTTAATACTTTTATACTATACACATATTTAAGACTTTTATCATAATCTTAAAACATTAAATAACTTTTGCTCCGTCAGCAGGATTCGAACATTTACATAATCATTATTATCAATATCAGTCTAGTGTAGTGAAAATATAATCTTTTAATTATCAGTAGGCCAATTTCGCTTCATTAACCTCTTCTATAAAGCCAGGGTTAAATGTTTGGCAGAAGAGACAGTTTCTTTGGCAGGAATGTTATTAGTTATTTTTAACTGGCTCAGTTAAATAGGACAGTGTACGGTTAGCGTGAAACGGGAATTGAAGCGAAGATCCCTTGGGTGACAATTTTGATACTTCTGAGAGTTGTGACTTCTGAGACAGTCACGACAGACAACGCTTTACAGGTAATTTTAACTTGTATACAGCTCATCAACGATTAAATTACTAAATTAATTATATAATATATTATTATTTAATAAAATATTACCCTATTCAATTATCAGTTGTTATTGTGAGAAAAAACGTGATAGCTCCAACATTAGTTGTAGAATGGTTGTGGTGGCCAAAGAAAGATCTTCTGACCGAGCGAGGTGCCAGGCCTGGCCAGGCAAAAGCCTACGTGATTTATTTTAATATATAGGGTCAGACTAAAAATATTCGATAGCACAATGCAAGATTATTATGCTTATTGTGGGTACCACCACATTATGAAAGCCAAATATTTTTAAACTTCTGTTTCTATTTCTCATATGCCGGTATTAAATTAATTCTTATTTTTTTTTACACATTTTTTGGTATAACGAGGACACCACTTGCATAGATTGCTTTTCATTTATATAAGCTAAAAGGTTTTAATTAAATACCCCAATGTACTTAACGTTTGTAGTGGTACCTTTTATACCTTTTTTCCCAATATACTGGGTGGTATACCTTTTTTCTTGTCATTTTAATTTTGGTAACAACCTAATTATATTATCGTCTATTAAATATCGTATTGTTTAAATTATTGTAAATGATACTATGAGGCTGGCATAGTTACCGAGTGCATCATAAGCCTTGTCAAAAATATGATTAAAAAAAATACGTTATTTGTATACTTTTTTGGGCTACTGTCTACAATTTATTAAATAGTATTTTGTCCTACCATGTTTCTGTACTTATTTATTATTTATTTATTCTTTATTTGCTTATAAAAATACATACATTAGAGAGAGAAAAAACTAGGTTGGGAATAAAGCAAAAGGGCGGCCTTACCGCTTACAGCGGTTTCTTCCAGCCAACCCATACTTAATATAAATAAATAAATTATTAAATTTGTATTTGCATATTTGTCTGATGATCACACCAGATCAAAATCATAAGGTCTTAGCTGACTATATCTGCATGAAGCTTAATAAATTAGCCCGTTTATACAAAAAATTTGATTACTGCTCGGCTCGCATTGGTCGTTGCATGATATAGCCATTAGCCTAACTTTCTCGATAAATGGACTAATCGACAATAAAAGGATTTTTTAATTCCGGCCAGTATAGTTCCTAAGATTAGCGCGTATGAACAAACTTTTCCGCTTTATATTATTTAGTGCCTAAAATGAAATTGAGGGTTAATCACACTCATTCTCTTTGTAAATCTGCTTGGAATCCTGGAAATTGCAATTAGTTTGCTGATGTCAAGCCTTAGATTTAAAGTTGTTTGTATTAATCATGCCTGTGGTCTAGCCTCTAGACTTTGTACATAATCTAGAAATATATTTAATGTTTCAAGTCGTAATTCGGCGTTACGTGTTCCTGGCTGCACGCGTTTCGTCCGGCCCCTCTAGTAGGGTTGTCGACTAGTGAAAATAGTAGGGAAATATAAACCAGTGCCTGAATTTTATGGTTTATAAAGCTTCCGAACAATTTACTTGTAAAAACAGAAAACATTTAGTATCATATTTTTCTTTGAAAAAATGATCTAAAATTTCGTCCGATCCCTCTGTTCATAGATTTCTTCAATGCGCCAGGTTTGGCACAAGTTAGGATAAGTTTCATCCTTCTGCAAGTATACACAATTGATTCTTTTAGGACCGAAAATTAATACAACTTCCCATAAACAAAGTATCGCAGCCCTGCGTCGTGCAAGTGCAGCGCGTATTTATATCGGCCTAATTTCTAAATTGGTATGCATTTGTGGGGCAGGCGGCAGCCCTGCGGCCCTCGCTTCTGCCCATTTCGGCTTTAGCGGCTTTTTAATGTGATGATAATATCGGCTTACTGGGTCGAGAGTCCAGAGAACTGCAGACTCCAGAGTACATAAATACTAAAGCATGTTCCAACGGGGGAAATTTAAACAGAGTCAGTTGACGGACCTACGTGATTTGGTCGGAATTTGTCAAATCCGTGTAAGTCGCGATCTATCAGTCCTTTGACATAACTCGACAAACTTACTTAGATCCGCAATCTGGCTCCATTTCAACTTCCCCGATTGTACTTTAACGTTTGAACTTGCTCCTGCATATCTCTCACCTGATTATGTGATCCTGGTACTTTGTTCCTTCGAGGCGTGAAGATGGGGCGTAGTTGCCTGCAAGCTCAAGACATTCAGACTTCTGAGCTCCTGGTAACAAGTTTACTTTAGCCATGTGGTAAATGGTGGAAATTCTTGATTTACAAAATTCTACTAAAATAAGGAGGATTGTGTTTTCTACAATATGATTAATTTAGCTTATGAGGTCCAATTAGAGGAAAAAAACTAAGATCGAGAGAGGGTTTATATCCCATGTCATTTATGATATATAATTATATAATAAATGACATGGGATACAAGTAAGCCTTCTCTCGCGACCTCGTTCGCGTGAAATTAGAAAATCGCGTAAAAGTACGAATATTCTTGTAAGTCTCCATCCTCTCAACTAATCTGTGCTAAAAATCATTTAGTTCTAAAGAAAAGCTTTAGAGCATCCGTAGCCTAATGGTTAAGACCTTTGGTTCGCACTTGTGAGAGTGCAGGTTCAAACCCTGGTCAAGGCGTATATCTCAAGTATATCCCAAGTACATAATACGGATGCTCATTGACGTGGGAGAGCTATGCTTCGGCACGAATGGGCCGCGCTTGTACTGTGTTTCATTCAGTGAATTTACCGGCGGCCCAACTTCCCTAATCCACCTATCCCTATTTCCATTCTCTATTCCCTCGTTAAAGGCCGGCAACGCACTTGCGCGGCTCGTATGTCACGTGTGTCCATTGGCGATGGCAGTTGCTTTCCATTAGGTAAACCGTCTGCTTGCTAAGCTCGCTAGCCAAGACCTCAACGTTTTCGCTTCTTGGTATCGCCAAACAAAATGTATGAAAATGACAGATGCGTTCGTTATGTCATTTCGATACATTTTTTTTGGAGATTCTACAAAGAAGCGAGAACGTTTAGGTCTGGACTAAACTCCCCGATCTAGGTTATCGTAGCGAATTTTCCATCGCTTGACGTAGAAGCATACGATCGCGTGTTCGCTTCAGGAAAATATTAATTTTTCTATTGTTTATCCGCGTCCAATTCATTATGTTCACCATTAAAAGCAAGGCTCTATCGATTTCCTGCTGATGTTTCCCGATTGCATCAGTTGATAAAATTCTGATGGCGGTACACATCATCTTACGGTGAAAACTCTGAACTTCTTTGAAGTTCTAGTAAGCTATTTTTTTTTTAACTTTTCCTAGAACGAAGATATTTTTAAATTAAAGAATAATTACTTTTTAAACGGAGGTATTGTAGTCAAGTATAAGGCGGCCGCTAGACGTACAATATCATTGAACAATACATTTTATTGTTCAATAAAACGAACGATGCACACGTGATTAATATCAATCTCCGACTGAACGTTGGTATCAATCTCCGACTGAAAACATTGAGCAGTTCGCTTCGATCCAATATTAGTAAGATTCACACATCCCTTCGAAATTGAATAAAATAATAGCACCAAGACTATCTGACACAAAACAACTTAAATCAATGTCAAGTGTATTGGAAAACAAAACTTAATGAGTTAAAGCTCACAATCGTACAACAGTTAAAATCGCGGTCTCGGCGCGAATACCGCTTAAAAAGTGCGTTTGGCGGTACCACTTTTTAAACGACAACTGTGAATCTTTATAATATTTTATAGAAGGCAGTTCGTGTATTGTGCGTGTTATGTATTGTTCGATGATATTGGAGGTCTATGGGTTAATGAGGGTACAATATCAGTTCGTACTATAATTAACACTGTCAAATCCATAGACTAAAATAAATGGGAATATGTAAAAAAGTTTGTTTGTCTTAACATCCTAACAAAGAAATCAATCGACTTAATTTATAGCATACTCTTTATTGAAATTAAGGAGAGTAATATTTTTTGTTACCAAAAGTAGCCTATATGCTACTTTTGGTCATGGAAGAACATATTTGCGCGTTTTTTGAATTCTACCCAAACGAAATCGTGGGTAAAGGCTAGTGTAAATATATAAGTTCCTTCGATAAACACTCAAGATAATACTTTGATTAGTTTTTTTGTACTTTCATTAAAATTATACTAAATATTTTTTTTGTAGTTATTAAAATAAAAAAAATATTTGCACAATGCAAGTTATTTTGAGACGTTGCACCATCAAATAATACTATTTGATAAAACGAAAAACGTAATAACCGACTGTCATTAAGCATTGCGCAATGTTATTCAATATAACATTTGACACTGCCGACTTTAAACAATTGATTGATCGGCGGGAGTCGGCATTGATAAGGTATCCTCCGAACTGCACAGCAGTTGCCAGTTAATAACGCAGAGCATGTCTGCATCAGTGCGCGCCAGCTAAATTGATTTAAAAAAAAACAAACGGCAAAAACACTTGCAAGTCTCGTTCCTGATTCGTTGTCTTATGTCATACCGGAATACAGAACCCAGTTTGTATACCTATTCGGTAAAGCTGACAAAAATGTGCAATTTTGATGACAGTGACGGATCAATAAAATTCAGCGCAATGGAACGTAGGCACTCAACTGCGCAGTATTGATAAGTCGTCACGTGGCTTGTGCAACTGGTTTGCGCTAGCTAGCGGCGATCGCGCGGGGCGTGGGAAGGGGGGACACCAAGCGGCATTCACCATTCCCTCGCCGCGCGCCCAACAACAAACATGATAGACACCAGGCAATATTCTCGACAGTTTTTAACGGAGTTTTTTGAGTTGTACAAATCTTTTCCATGTTTATGGAAAAAGAAGTGTAAAGATTACACTAATAGACCACTCAAAGCGGCTTGTTACAACAAATTAGCTGATAAATTGAGACAGGTGAGATATTTTATGCTTTTTTGCATCACCTAAAAACTCTCGCTACACGTATTATACAGTATTAATGGTATAAAATGTGTAGTAAGACCAATCATATTGTTCATTATGGAAATGCTCGCAGATGTCTGTTTGCGAGGAAGATTGTCAGCGCTTTTAAAGCGGCATAAATTGTACAATAAATCCATAAGTAGTGTAATTAGAAATAATTGCACAATTACTTTTAAATACTTTCAATATCCATCGTTAATAAAACGCAACATGTTATTTTGTAAAAAAAAACTATTAATCGATGTTTTAGTTTTGCTTGCACAGTTTAACAATGTTACGTAATTAAAAATATGTATTGTTGTTAAGAAGCTTTGTAGCTTTTTATGAATTTCAAAGGAACACCATTCAACATTGTAATTATTTGAGAATTCAATGTTGTGTGCGTTCTTAGCCTAGCAAAATGGTTAAAAGGTCATATCCAACCGCTAACCATCTCCTTGGTGGAGTTGATATAAAAATGGACAGTTTAAAAATTGATTGTTTCATTCTAAGTAGTATTTGGTTTGAATATATTTTTTTAGATTTGACTAGCCTTTGCCTGCATCTTCGCTTGTGTGAAAGTATTTTATTAAAAACCATGAAAAAATAAAATGTTCTTCTTGCCATAGTAATGTGCAGAAATTTTAAACCTTTAAGAAAATCCATTAAGTAGGTTTAGCGTGAAAAAGTAACATTTTTTGTCGAATTGTGTTCTATTGTTGTTCCTTAAGTCTAAAGCAATTAAGAAATGACGAACGTTTATAGAATCTTACAACTACAACTATTTCACCTTCTGGGGGTAAAATGAAAAAAAAAGGCTTTAACGCGTAATTATTTATTTTAAACTAGTTTTTTCCCGCGGCTTCGCTCGCTTTAAGAAATATTTTTATACAAACTTTCAAATCTTATTTCATCCACTGGAAGAAAAATTTCATAAAACGCTTAAACACATAATTATATATTTTAACTCAGCAGCTTAGAAACAAAATTTTAGGTCTCTAACTCAAAAAATGATGATTTTTTGTAGAAAAATTTATAGAAACTATGTCCCCCTATTCACCGTATAGAATTTCAAAAAATGCTTAAACATGTATCCATTTATTTTGAATCTTTCAGTAGCTCCGAAATAAAATGTCATGGCTCTAACTGAACAAATAACGAACTTTCATACAAACTTTCAAACCATATTTCACCCTCTTATAGGTAGAATTTTTAAAATTCCTTTCTTAGGAGGTGTCTACCCAATAAAACAATCTTACTCACCAAATTTCATGACTGTAACTTTAACAGTTTTTGCTCGGCGAATATGAATCAGTCACTCAGTCAGGACCTGTATTTTGGGATACTAGGTTTTCACGTGGTTGACGTCGCGGGCAATAACTAGTATCATGATAAAAATTCTTGCTTTTATCTCCTAGTACGAGCCGAATGCAACAAGAGAGACTGTTACAAAGAAAATAAATTCTCTTCGTGTGAGCCGTCGCAAGGAAACGGTCAAAATTGAAAAGTCCATAGAAGCTGGTGGTGAAGTTTACAAGCCAAACCTTTGGTATTATGACTTACTAAACTTTCTTGATGAAAACGATGATCCCGATGATTCTAAATCAGGTAATGAGCTTTTATTTTACACAGTATAGGTTGAGGAAAAATCTATATCACACACTACAAAATAATATGCGACAACATTTTCCAAAACGGCGAAAGAAGAATCGAGCATATACCAAAGAAGCAATAAGGAATATACGTATTTAAAAACAAAATTAATCATTATAATAGTGCGCCAAAACATACAGATTGATAAACCGATAGGTTTGGAATAATACGCCCAGAAGATGTAGGTCTTTCATCACCTGCAAATTAACTTTTCTTATTTGATGATTGTGTAGTTGCAAACTTGCTACGCAAATTTGTACTGAGAAGTTTTGCTCATTGCTCAAATAAATAAAAAAAAATGTTTTTCCTTCAAATATACATAGCGTAAGACAGAACAACCCCCCTAGACAAGTGGCAAGCGATTATCGTTTATACGAATATCGTTTGACGTGTTTATTATTGGATTGACATTTTCGAACGAAAAGTCACGTGACGTCGTTCGAAAATGTGATCCCATACAAAAACACGCTAAGCGATTTTCGGTAACGATAACGCTTGCCACTAGTCTAGAGAGGCAAGGATTCTGCTCAAATCTACATTCATTTTTGTTTTTAGATCACAGTATTTTATTAGATCCGATTGGTGTGACAGTACCTATAACTAAAACTGAAGAACTAGATGAAACGAATAGACTAAGCTGTGAGGTAAGTTATACGTTATATTATCTATATTAATAATATGAAGCTAAAGAGTTTTGTTATATATTTTTTATCTTCGAATACTTGCCGCTTTCTGTCATCTACTAAAGTAACGTTCCGATCTTGACTGCGAGCGGCCGCGACACACAAAAAGTCAAATATTATGTCACTTAATGACATATTAAGGTTTCATTCAAGTCACTGGCAGCCAAGATCGAAATGTTATCTTTAGGGTCAATATACACCGCAACGTGAAGCGACAATATTATGCTTGCGAAAATTTAAGGAATTCCTAGATTTTAATGTCACTTGCACGCTCTAGAAGTCTCTTAATTAAAAACAAATTTAGAAATGTATTTACGCCGTACGAGTATCGTTGCGTCACATCGCGGTGTAAATATACCCTTAAAGTGTACACTGTTGATGTAGAGCCCAAAGAACATTGAAAAAATTTTTGCTCCGTCGGCGGGATTCAACCCCCGGCTTAAGCTACCAACGCGCTTACCAACTGAGACACAGAGGTCGTCACATATAAAAGGCCTAGACTCTTCTGTTGTTGTGATTAAATAAAAAGTCTTTGATAAGAGAATAGATGTATATTGGTGGAAATGCTATTGCTATCGACGGCTTGGAGCAAACTGCCTGACAGCATGCACTTTGCCGCACAAATTCTATAGAATCATCAAAATATGCACGTAACATGTGCTAGGCGAGATGGGCACTCACCCGGTAAATACCCATATCTACCTGAAATTTTGGGTAGATAAAACTATAGTAAAGTAATAATTATGATAAAATAGAATAAATTAATATAAACTAAAACTAATTAAAGTAAATGCTTGCTTGGAAATGGCTTCAAAGCAATAAAGCCTTTGTGTTCATATGAAATTTTTGATAAGTTTAATTTTATGATTGTACAATATTTTGAAAACAATAAAGTATATTCTATTCTATTCTAAATAATGTAATTTGCGCCCGAAAGAAATTTAAATTGCTAGATATAGTTTCAAAATGATGAAGAATTTTTTGTGATCTCTATGAGACAATTTTGAGTACACAAGAGTATTCACCGGGTACATGCCTATCTCTACCAGTGCTAGCTCGTAAAGTCTACTAGTTAAGAGACTAGCGTACTAATCGAGAAAGAATCATTTGAAGCGACCGAATTCACTAATGAGGTTTTGTGACGGCTATTCATATTTTAATACATTCAGACAGTATTTACATTGTGATTTCTGGGGCAAGCTTGTTCATAGCGAGTTTTTTTTTCAGGAAATTGATACCGTATCAGAAGAGAATTCGTATAGCTCACAATGTCTCACTGAATTCCAAGACGTGGACTACGATTCACCTGGAGCATCATATTCCACGCCGGCGCCGAAACGGCAAAGGTTGCCCAGGAGAAAACTGACTCAAACATCCAACATACAGACAGCAGAAAACTATGAGGTGGACCGATTTGACATTTTTGGAAAGACGGTCGCAATGAAGATGCGCGATTTGCCATCTCAGCAAAGACTTGTCGCCGAGAAGATCATCAACGATACCCTTTTTAAGGCGGAGATGGGTATCCTAAGACTATCGGATGCCATGGATATTGGACAAAAACGTGAATAAAAAGATTAAAAAGGTACTTTATTACCTAATACACAGTGCTACGGGCTCAGTAGAGTGGTAGCATTTTTATACTGTTCGTCGACAACAGATTTTGTTATTTCAAATGGAAAGTCCATTTGAAATAACAAAATCTATATACATTTTTTCTAGTTTTCACTAAATAAAAATCTTTACGTCATATTTGTGTTATAATCTTACTGTCAATTCTATTAAGTTATTTTTTGCTAGTTTGCAAAAGTTATGTCTATGAGTATATACAAAAAAAATACATATTTTCCTGTATACAACATTACCAATTTGTTTACTTTTTTAGCTTAGTTTTATCGGACACTGTAGGTAAAAAAGGGGAAACAAGAATACACAATTATTGTCTACTTTATATTCATGACGTACGCCACCAGGACGTTCATTTGTAGTTGCATTAAAGTGCAAAATAAAATCCAAAATAGCCAACACTAAATCAGCAACAAAGAACGGTGCTTCCTGTATCAAGCACATTTTTAAAATTTAGCAATCCCTTATTATTCTTAAAAGTGAAGCAGTTTTTCGATGTTTCGAGTTTTTGATGTTGGTAACAGGGTAATAAAACAAATCATTATATTAAATAGGTATTTATTATATTAATTGCACCTACAACATTGATATAACGCGGTAAAAAACTACATTATTGTCAATTACCAGGCCGCCTTTTTCAGAAAAAGGGATAAAGAACATAAACACGATAAATATATAAAACATAAAAAGGGCAACAAAGTCTTTGGTTCTGAAAAGAAACATCGAAAGAATAGCACCATTCGAAGACAAGAAAAATAACAATAAGTGTTGTGCATCCAGTGATAGGTTTAACTAAAAATATTATAAATAACTTTGAACATTTCTAGAATTATTATATAAAAATTAAGATTTGAAAAGTGTGAGCATAACTTCTTTTCTTATAATATGTGTTTACATTAGGAAAAAAAGTAAAAAAAAACTTTTTTTTACACTAATTCGGACTAAGCCCATAACAGTGACCGAATGCGGTACACATTTTGATGCATGTAATGTTCGGAAACATAAAAAATATGTGAACACTTCCGTTTGATACACTCCTGACCCAAATTGTTATATTAAGTTAATTGTATTGATCTCGCTTGTTACTTTAACTATTGTATTGAATATAAATTGATAGTGAAAATTAGAAATGAAGTGATGATTGCAAAAATTGCTTCTTTCAGAAATTTTTAAAACATAAATAAGATAAATAATTGGGATGGCGCAAAATGATGATGATAAATAATGAATGTTTGATGACAAAATAAAAACAATAGCTATGCACAACACTAAAGCGGAAAACATAGTGATCGGACGAGACTGACAGTCGCGATCTCGATAATAGATATTAATTGTACATTGAAGTGTGCAAACTATAACGCGTAAGTCGCGGACGTTTTCGTATGGACGTTGTGTCAACTGCGTCCGATATGTTTGTTTTCAGCTTGAAGAAAAAGTATCTAGGAATTATTGAAACTTTGTTTCGGTTGGCCACCGTTAATATGTTTGCCGCGATATCAGTTCTTACAACAACTACAATTTACAGTAATATAAAAACACGATCAATAGACTTAATGTATATTTAAGTAATGAAAATATAACATCTGAAGTTTATGTATATTAAATGAATATTAAACATCATATTGGGACGGAGTAAAGACGTTTACAATAAACTATATATTATTATCAACGCCACAAAGCGATTAATATTATCATTATTAATGCAATATATTTAAAAAGTAGGTGTATTACAGATATTTCGTAGGATCCATATGGTAACTATATGTTTCGAGACCCGTTACATTGTCGACAACCCTAAGAATACGACTGAAAAATTATCACCTAGAGTTGTCGCTTCTAGTTTTCGCTTATTATAAAAACATTATAAAAATATTCATTCTAGCAGCCTTGAATCTGTTCTCGTTCCTAGTAAGTAGTATAAAATATTTTATTTTTATTATAAATTACCTCCTTGTACTTCCATCTAGCAGTGCCCGTACGCAAGATCGTGTTTTTATCATCCCTCACTTAAAACTACAACATCGTGAATGCAACTAACGAAAAAGGTACTTTTTAGGAATAAACATTCTTAGAACTCAACAAGATTACTCTTAATATCCCATAGCTGATAATCCATTAGTCTTGTATAATAAAAAACTAAAACAATCCAAATATTTACAATTATATTAAATTGAGAAGTAAGAGACATAAAAGTAATCGTAATCAAATATATCACTGCAGACCAATAGCTAAAGCTAGATCTTTTACACCTCTTTACTTGAAGATATTAATTGTAACGAACTTTGAATTTAAAGACGCTCAAACATGATTATCGAATACAATTAATACATGAGCAAATATCTCGCCTCTTTAATTTCAAAATTAACTTTCAAAATAGCATACAAGAAAATAAGAGACATACCAATAAATGATCAAAATTATATACAACCAATTTACACAATAATTACTATACAAATTACGCTAAATCTATATTTTACAAATTAATGAAAATGATACTAAGTCGAAATTAAATACCGTATGATAATGTTATAAAGCGATGCTGTACAATTTGTATGAAACGGTTTTGAACCAAGTGACAGCCCTAGCGATTTAATGGATGAAAACGAAAAAACTTATTTTATTGGCAGTGTTAAATTGAGCTAGAGCTTTTTAACAGCTTTTTAAAATCTCCGTAAAACATAACAAAAAAGTAACAACCTAAAACGTCACAAATAAAATTTTAGAAGCAGTAACACAAACTCAAAATATGTAACAAAAGACATTCACTTACTACTACCTAAAAATTTACAAATTTATATATAATATATATATGATGTATAAAAATATGGTCTTCCGTTTTGCGTAAAAGTGTTACAAACTTTATTTTGGCCACTACAACTGAGATCACATACAGGCCACAGAATAGTATTTTATTGTCTGAATAGCAGTATTAAAAACATCGTGAATATAAAAAGAGAAAAAAAATCGAAGTCAAATTTTTTCTTTGACAAAGTAGGTGACAAAGAGTATTATTTAGCTAACTATTATAACGTTGAAGAGGCGTCACTTTAAGTCTAATGCACGTATCACACGGAGTCTTAGCGAGGACCCTTCCAGCTCCATCTGCAACAAAAAGTTATATTCATAAAAAACACATTTTCACATTGATAGTACACAATATCTGAAACCTGAGGCTTAATCTCATATTACCACTTCGAAGATACATAATTAATAAAGATAATCGTGATTAACTTAAGCTAGACTAGATTTTGACCCATACCAGATGTTAAAACAATGTTTATAGACAATAATAAAGTATCTTAGCAGTAGACTTGTCATGAATCATAATAATTTAAGCTAATTTGCATACTGCTGTGTTTTTACCTATTAATCTAAGTCAATTAAGATAACAATGTAATTATAGGACTTTATAAAAAACTTCTTGTTTGCATGTTCTTAATTGAAATAATAATATGAATGACTTTTTCAAGACTTAGTTCCAGCTTCTACTATATTATGTAGGCGCAGGAATATATATGCTATTACGGCAGATTGAGTTTATAAAAGAAAAAAATCGTAAAAAACAGTTGAATCATGGTGGTGACAAGAGCAAAATCGGTAATACTTATTGATAAATAAATAAAAAAATTACCTAAGTTTGCAACAAAGGTAAAGTCAATCATAACCGCGGTCCGCGACCGATTTTTGTCTTTTTTCCGGTTAAAAAAACAAAAGTGTGTCAGTATACTTGAGAGCCATTACATAAGGCGGAAACATGATGGCCGACTTTCACGAATTACATAAGCACTTGCATAACAGTCCCAGAGACCTAATGTCCTACTATCTTACGTCATATTTATTATATTTTTTTGGCGTTTGAAGTTGAATGTTAGATGAAAGTGGAACGTGCGATCGGTCAGTGTTGCAATGTTGACACTACATCTTTGCTCTTGACTCGTCTTAATGATTTTGTTCAATTTTACACGTGTTTGTGGTGCCGTGACATCGTTTTTTTACGATTTTTTTGTTTTTTTTTTTTTACGTTTGCTAATTATATTAACGATTTTTAGGAGAGTGACAACCCTGCTTAGAATGTGTAGGGTTGCTAGATGATAGATGACACTAAATAGCGAGATGTGCAATATGATTCCTATGAAAGGGATGCTTTAGAATAATACGAAAAGTTCCGTTTTGGAGCCTCCTCAGAAGGCAGTTTTTTGCAGCCAGTTGGAAAAGAAAATACTGGCCTAATACGAGTAGGACTCGCGCACGAAGGGTTCCGTAAATATTAGAGCAAACATAGGTAAATTGTGTTTTTTGCTTGAGAGCCCACCTTAATAATTTTATTACTGATTAGTAAAGCATAAATAAAACTAAGCATTTTGTGAAAATTTTAATCGCCTGTCTATTGCCATTATTGATATTGAGCAAAAAAATCACGTTTGTAGTATTAGTTTTAGTATTTGTTATTATAGGGGAAACATCAAATACATAGTCTGTGAAAATTTCAGCTATATAGCTGTTACCGCTCTTGAGATACTTGAAGACAGATCGTAGTCTTAGTAATCGCGTCCCATTTTACCTTTTGGGTATGGAACCCTAAAAAAGGAACTGTTTTGGAGCTTTGCTCGAAAAGCGGTTTCGATTTTTTCAACGCGCTGGAAAAGATAAAAAAAGGTTTGTCTTTGGGACCTGTTAAAAAGCAGTTTTAATTTTTTTGCAACCCGCTGGAAAAGAAAATTTTAAATCTGAGACTGTTTTGATTCTGTTACAGACTTGGATTTTAAATTTACAGATGAAGGAGAGGAAACTGATTACTTTGCGTTTAATCTTTTTGCGTAAATCATTTTTTTTATCCCAAACAAATTTTTGAAAAAAAGTCAATCAGCATATTTGTCATCGATTAAATAAGTGTGTTAAAAATACTAGTTAATTAAAAACGTTTCTATGTAAAAAGTCGGTGATACAGGGGACAAAACCAAATATTTTCACACAAATTTCTTCCTGGGCAGTTGCCCTTATATTTTTACGATATATCGTAAAAATAGAAAAAGTGCAATTTTAATTTGTAAAATTCTCATATTGGTCTATGTATCTTATAATGTTAGTCTATGTATTAAAGTGATTCACCCTTTACACAAGTGACTTACCCCATTTCATAAAAATATTTAAACAGTGTTTAACTAATTAAGGTTGGCTATCCCTTTCTGTTGTGCGACGTTTTCAATATTATAAAAAAAAGACTGCAAATCTTGATTAGTTAAACACTGATTAAATATTTTTATGATTAAGACGATTAATGTTATTTTATAGTATCTTTCATGTACAGTTGCATCAGAGTACGCTGTCCATAGAAAGTGTACATGACCTTTATATGACTCAACATATTACGTTCAGTTAACACTGATTCACGCAACGGATTTTTGATAAATCAAAACAAGATATCTTCAGTTTTCCTTAAGACCTAGATAAATAATATGCCTATGAATCTAATAAAATGTCCTTTAATTATATTTTTTCTCGTTATTGGTTTTATCTCTAAAATGCGTGTTGTGTAGGTTCTTGATCGGTCTCAACTTTCCAGAAGAACATATTATATTATATCTTCTTCTTTAAGAAACCTATTATTAAATACATAGCTTCTATATAAAGTTCAAGTAACAAAAATTATAAGTTAGTAGGTACTTTACTTCCTAAGCCACGAGCAAAAAGAGAGAAAATCTGGCTTCGCTTGCGTTAAAACCTATTGAGGAATTATAGTATAGAATTGATCAAAATCCTTCCTTACTTTATATATATAAGTCCTGACTGATTGACTGATTCATATTCGTCGAGCAAAAACTGTTATGTTCTATAAATAATATTTAAAGCTACAGTCATGAAATTTGGGAACGTGAAATACGAGTTGAAATTTTATATGAAAGTTTGTCATTTGTTCAGCTAAAGACATGAAATTTTATTTCTGAGCTACTGATTCAACATAAATAAAAACGTGTTTAAGCATTCTACCCCTAAGAGGGTGAAAAGGGGGTTAAAGTTTCTATAAATTTTTTTACGCAAGTTCGTCATTTCTTAAGTTAGGGGCCTAAAATTTTGTTTCTGAGCTGCTGATTTAAAAAAAAAATTGTTTAAGCGTTTTATGAAATTTTACTTCCAGAGAGTGAAATGGGGGCTGAAATTTTGCATGAAAATACATCTTAATGCGAGCGAAGCCGCGGGAAAAGCTAGTCAATCGTAATAAAAAAATACATTTATAACTATATCAAATCCATTAAATATCTGGCTATACTCTATTTAACAGCGTCATAAAACTGCGTTAAGAGTTAACTTACATTTCGAGCTCTACAAAACATTGTCCCAACGGGTTATGTCATAAAAAAATCACAGTTTGTCGGTCAACGACCTCGTAGCCGAAACTTTGTGGGCAATGCACTCTGCTGCACAGTGCACAGATAGAGATCGGGCTAGTTGAACGATAACGGCTGTACATCTCGGTGCTATATACCGCTTGCTGCTGCTCAGTCACGTTAATTGTTAATTAATAATACTGTCCTAACTTACTCGTTGTTAGTTACTATCTATACACACAACATACATAATTACTAATGTAACTCACATGCCAGATAGACCTGGTTTATGCAAAAAGTTATTTGAATTTAAGCTTACGAGTAGATTATCGTTTATAGTCTTTTACGTAGTTAGTATATTTTATGTTAAAAATAAATCACATATTTTCACGAAATAAACGTTAAGAGACTTTTGAAAATGTAAAAGTATTTTTTTGTTTCTTAAGTTTATAGGTTTTGTATACGTAGAAGGTAATGACTAAAAACATGAAATGTATAATATGTATAATAGCATAAAATAGTCTAATATTGCAATGCAAAAATAAAAAAATAAAAAATATTTGGACTCTATTGTCCAGATTTAAATGTAAAAACTAAAACATTTAAATATAAAACAGAAAAATATATTTAAAGGCCTATAATTTCAACCTAATCCATATACATTATGCTTATGTAAGCAATAATGACAATGTATTAGATCAGTGACGTAACAATCACAAATGTGGGTTAAATTAATAAAAAAAGTCACACCCACAGCACACACACACACCCACACACATACACAGACGAGTGAAAGTACCCCGTGAGATTGTCATTCTATGTCCGTCCGCCATACCGAGCGGACGTGTCACGCTTCATGAGTCATGGATTTTGGATGTTCTTTTTATAAAAAGGAAGGCAAACGGGTTACCTGATGAGATGAAACTACCGTCGTTCATAGTCACTGGCAACATTAAATAAATAATATTTATGAATGCTTCACACCACGTCAGTCCGGCTCCGCGCTAAGTACCCGAGGGACTTTTTATGCTTCGTTGGCGGGATTCGAACCCGCGACCCCTGGCTTACGCTACCAACGCGCTTACCAACTGAGCTACAGAGGTCGTCAAACAATAAAAAAGTCGCAGATGCGTCCATCCTTTTAAGAGGGAACACGCTCTCTTCCTGAAAGCTTGCTGGTCATATCGGTCCGGAAATACCGTAGGCGAGTCAGATATTTATATAAAGAGTTTTACTACGCGGGGCAAAAAGTTTTTATGCAGAAGACTTTAAAGCTCAACTCACGTCTCACACTTTATCAAGGTTTAATAGGGAAGATGCATATAAAACAAAATTTATTGAATAAAAATTATGATAGTGGGCTAAAAGATGTACAGAATGACAAAAAATCCCTGAAGATCTCTTTTTCTCAAAACGTAATTTAGAATTAACTTTGAATGCAGCATGTAGAATTTGACGTCACAATCAATATCGGATCTCTCTTTCTAACTGACTACTTTAAAGGCTTATAACTTTGTTGTTTTCAATT
>JAOTAV010038279.1:0-18523 GCA_026546445.1 Cyclargus thomasi
CATCTTGGTTTGTGAATCTAAGCAATTCTCACATCCCCTTGAATGCCGACAGAAAACTTCGTCAAAATCGTCCTGTCGGCGTACGAAGTCGCGGGCAAAAGCTAGTTTTTCATAAAGTATTTGGAAATTTTTATTCCATTAAATTAGATAACATCTACCTGCAAACGCAAAACAAAACCACAAACTAACCGTACTACAGACAAACCGACAACAAATCACCACGAGCACTGGTGTAACATTTTTTCACCACAATCCATATTAATCACGCGTCCTGGAATAAATCACTCCGCGTCCCGGCCAGCGTCAGATTCCCCGTCATTGTCATGACTACTTTGCCTCTATTTCCCCATACAATTTATCGCCTATATTCAATATCGAAAGATAGTTTTGAATCTGTCGCTATTCACGTCCGATTCATTGTCCGAAAATATCAATATCGCTTTACACGTTTTTGTTGTTTTGTTTCCTTTGAGGTTTTTTTTTCATCGGCAGGACGAGGTTTTGTTGTATATTTTATTATTAGACTAACTTTTACCTACGACTTTGCTAGCGTTGAATTAGAAAATCCCTTAAAAATACCAATTTTCTTGTAAGCGTGTTTTGCATACATGATGTTTTTCCAAGAACTAAAATAGCCTTTATGTTACCCTCCAATTCTCCATCCTTCAATTACATAAGTTTAGGTATGACAAAATCAAGTTGATTGATTGCTTCATTAGGGTATAAAAGAAGGACAAACAAACAAACACATTTTCCCGTGTATTATATTAATATGGATTTTAAAGTAAGCAACTAACGAACAAATTTTAACATGCCCAAAAATTTTTTATACTTTTTTTTTCATCCGAGATGATACGGTGAACTTTATGTAATTTCACTCCTAGCATAATATTTTCTCAACATACAAACCTTTCCTGAACTTCCACGAAAATTTAAAGATGAAAGTAGCCAAATTATTTCAACCATTTTAAAGTTTATGCGAAAGTAACAAAATTATACATTCATTCTTAATCCATATAATTTTATAACAGAAATCAGACTGTTAGATATCAAATCCCAAACAAACAGCTTACACAGTCATAACAACAATATAATAAAATTACAAATATAATCTAATAAAATTTTTACAATGAAATTACATTACAATTATACATGAATTTAATTTGATACAAGAAGTAACAGTAGGATATGTTAAAGATACATCATAAAATATGATACAAAAAGTCAAAATATTACTATAAGAAAACAGGGGTCATTCTTACTTATGGCAGCAAAAACTTTGACTTTAGCTAATAATGCTTTTACACACATTCATACTGATTTTATATTATTATTATCGATACTTAACTTTTACGTAACAATGAAAAGACATATTTATTAATATTTACTATACAACATTAATATTTATTCTTTGAATAACTAATGGCCATCAAATACATTGAACTTTGAAAGACAATAAATAATATTTTGGAGGTCGTAATCGATATTGGCGATTCGCTGAGTAACCAACATGATTGATGCTTTATCCACATCGGAAAATATAGTTTTGTTTCCGAGGAATGATGGAATATTTTTTATGATTTTGTTCTCTGTTTTTGTTCGTAAAACTGTAATTACTTTTTCGAATGGTATCAATTTTGTTTTATTGCTTTTCAAGTACATCAATATAAAGAGATATTTTTGCTGTGACTCTAGTATATAAACCACTTTCGAGCTTTTCAAAGAGAATTAATAAATTACTAACTAAAATCGATCACTTCCATCCTCGATTCTATATTTAGAAAAGTGATAATAAAATTTTTTAAGCGTATTGTCTTAAGCGCTTCAGAAACGATCAAACGGTTCGACTCAAACTTTGCGACTTTCATGCAACCGTTTGATATGAGTTGAACGGTTTGTTAAACGGCACTCGCAGATAGTTTCGACACGCGCTGTCGGGAGCATGTCTTGCGCTGCAGACAAGCAACGAAACGAACGCTGAAGGATTAGCAATCACACAATGATAGCTAATCCTTGATGTTTTGAATTGTAAAGTCATTTAAGATACTATTTTATTATCTAGTTGTTGCCCGCGACTCTGTCCGCGTGATAACTTTCCTCTTGAAATTTTCCCTAATTGTTTTTGCTATAAACCTTACGGAAACCGAGACCTTTCCAACGAATGCTAAACCGTGGAAAACTTGTTCGTGCGTTCTGGAGTTATATCGTGAGTGGATTCATATTCGCCGAGCAAAAACTGTCAAAGCTACAGCCATGAAATTTGGTGCTTTATTGGGTTCGGACACCTAGCGGGTGAGAAAGGAATTTTAAAAATTCTACCCCTAAGAGGGTTAAAAGGAGCTAAAGTTTCTATAAATGTTTCTGGGCAAGTTCTTCATTTCTTAAGTGAGAGACCTAAAATTTTATTTTTGAGCTGCTGATTTAATAAATAAATGTGTGTTTAAGCGTTTTATGAAATTTTACTTATAGAGGGTGAAAAAGGGGTTGAAAATTTGTATGAAAATCCTTCCTAATACGAGCGAAGCCGCGGAAAAAAGCTAGTTAATTTATAGATTAAGAAGTGTATTCGAAAGTAAGGTCAAAACAGCTATAACAGTATATTACTATAAAAATAAACAATTCCATTGTTACCATAACTATATTTTGTCAACAAAACGGATTCAAATCTATTGTTAATTGTAAATAACGGAATTATTCGAATAAAAACAAAAACAAACAAAACAACTGGTCATAAAGCAATGTAAGCAATAATAAATGATCCTTTGGAGAAAAAAGGATGTTTGTAAAGTTTCAGCAATTAACACTTACAAGTTTACAGTAACTGTAAACAGTTACAACTTTCCTAAATGACCGTTTATACCCGACTTATTTTTATATAATAGATTCACGAACATATTATCTAGATTTACAAATGAGAGCTTCAAGTTGAAACACGATCAACCGGCGCGTCAAACACAACAAAAATAATATAGTCATTGTTGCCAATTATGACGTACGTGGTGTTAGAACCTCAACGACGATAGTATGTAATTACATCAAATAAACTTCAAACACGTAGTTGGTTTTACAAACCGACAAATAACCTTCGTAAACTATGAAATGGGTTTGAGTCTAACCAAAACTGACATGTTTGTGTCAAACGTTTGATTGTCACCGGAGCCCTTTACTATTCATTAACTACAGAGACGAATTAACTTAACAACTACAATTAAATGAATATTTCGACTTAGCCCCAAACATCTGTCAAACTCTTCATTAAAAGTGTAATCATCATCAAATCCATCTGAGTACAACCAGTGGCGGTTATTGACAGTTTTCATTTAGTCCACATAGAATTACAGTATAAATGGCAACGGCTTTTCCCCCGAGTCCCGGGTATAGCTATCTACCAGCTGTATCAGCAATTTGGCCGTCTCATTATGTCCCGTCTTAAACATCCACGACTCAGCCCGGAATGAGCGCGGTGCAACCGCAACACGAATTTACTACCGAATCCCTCGCAGTGCCGACCTTACGTCAACACTCCGATCCTCGCTGGCAGCGGCTGCGATATACGGATAATCAAATAATAAGCCGCTTTTTGACATAAGCAATAGGTATCATTTTGTAATGAATGTCATTAAAAAATCGTCGGTTAAAAAAAGGATCGGTCTAGCTGCCCATGACGCTGCAGCCATGTGGTGGCGTAAGGCAAAAATAAACGTAAAGCTTATCTCACTTGAGCAATTGGTTGTCGCGGCTGCTGGCATGGAGAATTGTAATGTTACTTTTAACAATACCAGTGCCTCGGCCAAATTTCTTTGGCGCCCCCTAACTTGAATTCAAATGCAAACGAAAAATTCAACTAGGCTCCCGTAATATGTCGCGCCCCTATTCACCTCGGTCGGTAGCCCAATCTCTCCCCCCACTCTAAAACCGCTACTGTTTGCTACCGAAACCCACGCCCGCTACATTTTATGTCCCTGTACCTATTTAGGATTAAAATAATTGTTACGGCGGCAAGCCCGTTTGTTAAGGCGCTTTTGTTCCTTTTGAGGTTGTTATTTTGGTGCGATGTATTTAGAAATGCACATTTTACATTCATAAAATGGTTGCTGAACTGCAATAAAAATATCGACCCTTAGATATTTTATTATTATCATTAAATTTATTATTTGATATGATCTTATAATTAATTGATATGACCATTTGTATCTTGATTTTCCGTTTGAACTTTAGTTAAAACGAAAAAAACTAAAATAAGTTACTGAAACATTGTTTATATGTTCACTTGCTTAAAAATCAATAATGCAAAATCTGTAGGTCATAAATTAAAAAGTTAGTTTTTTTTAATATGGACATATAGTGAGAATAAGCTCATTAGTTCGCATACACTAGAAAATTACTAGGCACGTACGCTGGATGAACTAAATTTAGTCAATTAATTAAACTTTACACCAAGATGAGGAGTGCTTTGGCTCAATTCGCACCAGAAATCTTTGCCAAAGCGTTCTCCCTCGAGTTCTCTAAAGACTTGTGAAAAACTTCACTTTGCAACTTGAACAATTTATAGAGGTAGTTAGGTGCAATACTCAGGTGAATTAAGTAGTTATCATAATTTACAGTACCTTATATCCATAAATATTAATATTAATTTTAAAAAGCCGTTTGTCCACCGAACGCCGTCACCTTAACGGTGAGATTATTCTCGACCAAAAAAATTCTATTTTATGATCTAGGCTATAGGTTTCATTTTCTAGCGACATTGCTCTATCGTCAATGTCATCGCCGATTTATAATGGCGTAGAACAAAACGAAACCTATTGGTGCCTATGATGGCATTTTACACACGTGGTGTACAAACGTCCTTAGTCTTACTAAAATTCGAGAACGACTAGACCTGCCGCACTCAACAAAATTTTATGAACTTTTAAAGTCTATAATCAAATCAAGATTTTTACATAAACTTAGAGAGGCTGACACTTTATTAAACAAAATTTAATCATAATTAGACTAGTTTACTACTTCTACCACGAGTACGGCAGATCAGAGCAGCCATAAACGTCCATAACTTCTATACGAATAAGAATGATAAGTCTATATTTATAAGGAGAGAAGTATGAAAATACGGCGAGGTAGTCCTCGTAGCGAGCCACTGCCGTTAGAAGATTTATAAGGGATTATCCTTGCGGAATCGGGTTATTAAAATTCGCATACTTTATGACTTCGCTTTAATATCGTCAAAAGATTTTCCAGCAAATATTTTGCAAAGTTGATGCAGGAATATATTCTGTTAGCCATCTTAGTTATATATTTTAAACGATTTTAAATAACCAGAGTTTTTAAATGCTAAAATGTCACCGATTTTAATCAATTTTTGTCTTACTTTTATAGAAAAAAGTGTTACACTAAAATAAAGACTTCAAAGTTTGTTTCTTTTAAACGCAAAGGCTACTGAGTATATTTTGGACATGGTGAAGGTGATTTTGCTTAAAAGATATCTTGAGTCCTCGACGAGGAAAAGACTCGCGATTCTTTCATCTCGAAAACTGCACAAATGGCGTAATGTAAATCTCGTAATATTATGTTAATTCCTTGAATTCCGTATACCTCTGTACATAAAATATGTGTGCGCAACCTTTTCGTAAAAACTCATTATTTCACGCCACCAAATGAAATAAAACACTTGCTTGCGGTAATTTATTCAAGTGTATTCTCATAAAAATGGTGTATAAGTATCGTTGTACGGCGTAGCTAAGTTGGCGTTAAGTTACAGCGAGATTGTCACCGGCGGGCCACCTGTGCCAAATGCATTAAATTATACTGCGGTACTTCTAGCCGTCGCAGCCGCGCTTTACTTAATTTTTTAGTATTATACTAACTAAAACCATGAAAAATGATCTCGCGCGAACTTTGCATAAATCCCCAACCTTTTCATTTTACTGCTCGTTATGAATTTAACTTTGTTTGATATAATGTTCATATAAATTTCGTTATTTAATAACACATCTTGTTAGCGATGTATTTAGGGATATTAAGCTGAATGTTTTCCAGCAGCGGGTTTGAGAATTACGAGTATGTGACGTGTCCTAATTATTTTTATAATGTGTGTTTGGATAAGGAAATTATGCTTATTTAGTTACTAGGTGAATTAATATTCTCTGTCGCTTTTTTCTTACTGAAGATCGCATCTGGGATAGTTTGTCTTTATTCCTTTCCCTTCCATTTTAATTTAAACTAATTTATCGAAACTTTGCGGCTTTTTAGTAGTGATGCTACGACATACTTTTTTGATGTTTCGGTCGCGTTGCAACGACCGTGGTCACGAAGGGCCTACTCAAAAAATCGCGTTATGTCCCGATAAATTAGTTTTCCTTCAATTTAATTTTGAGCTTCTGTTATTTAAGGGAGGCTACTTATTAAGTTCAAAAAATGCCGTAATTTAGTCACAACATCGGGTAGCTGATCAAACCCGGGAGTCGCTTGTCTACAGTTTCACCCGTCACTATTCGTTCTTCGTTGTCGTCTGATTGTCGGCGAGGGATGTGACAGGAATGTAATAGAATTTTTCTGTAACACGTTGTCTCAAATCTGATTATAATTCAGAGATATTTGAGAATGATTTGTTAATCTTTCAGGCTGTCCATTGTATTTAAAGCATGTTCTATAGCTCCAATTTTTTTTTTGACGCAATAAGTGAATTATTAATTTTAAAAGTTTTATTATTTATTTTACATTTTAAATCACATACATTCAAACTTAAAATCAAGTTAAATCATATCAGTTTATAACATTTCAAATGCATCTTTGATTTTGCAGTCCGCTGCTTGCGCAAAATTCTGCAATTCGGTCATATCTATGCCTTTTCATCACGTTAGTCTGGTCCCATGGTAAATACTTGAAGAACTTAAGTTACGGGTATAAGACAACGGAAATACGTTTACTAATTTTATACTTTACAGATATTCAAGTTTTTTTTTATATGACACACAGTTGTTGTCTGCTATGTAAACATATATTGTATCAATGTTTTTACCATCAATAAAGTTTTTTTTTATACTACATCCAGGACCCAGGAACATTGAAAGGCTTTTTGTTCTGTGGGCGGGATTTAACCCCGCGACCTCCGGACTTGAGGTGCCAACACGCTCAGTCGTCGAAATTAATTTATTAAAATATTTTACTACAATTTCATACAGATTTTACACATTTTCTTTTATACCTCTGCAGTAGTAAATGTGAACCTTGTGACCAATTTACATCCACAAAATAGCCGATTAGCCGTTTATACATCACACGTTATTAAATTAATATTGCAATTACTCTCGTTAGGGCATAACGTCACGGCCGCCATGACACAAAGCCTGTCAAAGACAACGCTTTCATTATCCTTATTAATTGCATTCGAGATTTATTAATTGCAGTCTCAAGACAAATTGTTGAGAGACCCTGGTGAGTCAACGAAAATATTTGAATCGTTGCATGATAGATATGAGAAGAGTTAGAAGTTTAATTATTACTAGAGAAAATTCGACCAGAGATATTTGAATCCATGATGAAGAGGAGCTTTAAAAAGTCAACGTACGGCGGCCGTTTTTTCGACGACTTACTCCACAATTTTCACTATCACGAAAAATCCTATATATTTTTCGGGATAAAATATAGCTTATACGGATTCGTGAGAATCCCTCTAAGTAATAGTAAAATAAATTTTTAAATCAGTCCAGTAGTTTTTGAACCTATTCTAATATATAATAATACAAAGGTTTCCTCTTAATAATATTAATATAGTGTAGTTGGTGCCCGCAACTCTGTTGCGCAAAAATTTGTATATTACGCGGGAACCGTACATTTACCTAGGATAAAAAGTATCCTATATGTTACCCCGACCTAATAGATATTAAACAAAAAAGATGGATTAAATCCGTCCAGTAGTTCCTGACGTTAGCGCGTAAAAACAGACAAACAGACAACTTTTTTTGTCGATATGCGTTCTATTACTATTCATTTGTACCCCCCACATTGATAATTTTGTAAAAATATTAAATGCACAGACACTCCAATTTTACTGTTTTATTTAATGTAAGGTATTAAATATAAAGGAACTTAGGGAACATGATGTTTTTCTAAGACCAAAAGAAGCCTATGTTATCTTCCTCTCTATTTTCAACTATGACAAAAATCAAGTCGATTGGTTGCTTCATGAGTCCGTTCGCATTTAATAACACTAATATTGATTTTCGTTAATATTTAATTACATAACATTAAAATATTTAATAATAGAGACAAATTAACATTTTAATACTCCACATCAAATATTACAGCGATAATTTAAGTTAACATCATTTTAATAAAACAGATTAAAAGCCATAAATAAAGAAGTACAGTCACACGCCATTTATTTCGCCGCGACATACTATTTGACCACTTTTATTTTATTGTTATGAGTTCCATACTCGGAAATTAAACCTGTTTAATGAATATTTCCATTATTTTTAAATGAATATTTGATATTACGGCACTGAGTGTAATGTGAAATATGCTCTTATTAAAATAGCTTTTAATAATTTGTACTACGGCGAGGTATGAAGTGTAATTTCAGCCTTTCACTAGTAAACAAAATTGTAGTGCCAATTTGATAATATTTTGTATAAGAGATATTTTTTTATACACGAAATTAATATTTCCTGTCTATTTCTGGGGTTTAGACAATTTTATTTTAAAAGTGTTATTATGTAATTAGGCGGCATACAAGAGGCCTGATGTCACTTATATATGCTGGCAAAATCAAAGAAGTTGCAATAGGTTAAACGAATACAGTTAGGAATATAGTCACATAGCGCTGTCTTACGTCGGTTTTCTGTAAGGACGTTTTCTCCGGTCAAGCCCAGCAGTAAAACAGCTCACGTGATATTGTGACGTACACGGTGTGTGCGTGCGTGTGTGTGTGTTGGTTTGTAAAAGTTGCCAAGGTATTTTTATATAACACACATTTAACTAATTGAGTTAACTTCGGGCCTTGTTTCTCGAGGACGTGAGGCGGCGGGCAAAGCAGGAAGCCAACCGAACGATTTCTACGCACCTGAACTGAAAATAAATAAGACAAAACAAATAACATAGGCCTTACTTAAATCAATTTCTAATTCGGTATGTGAAAGGAAGATCAAGAGAGCAAATATATTTAGAGACAGTCCTGAATCAACACGTGATTTTGTTTTGGCCATTGCTATTGTGTTTTGTAAAATTTACGTATATTTCGAAACTGTTTTGGAAACCAGTGAAAATTCTTTTATTTTAATATAACTTTAGATTAATACAGGCAAAATATGCTTTTAGTTGCATCAGTTGAAAAATACGCTGTTCGGTAATCTTCTTACAAATAACTTTTTCATTAGAGATATCTGAAAAATCTTAAGTGAAAAGTGTAGTTTTAAGACGACGTTTTGTGAAAAATCTGTCTGCGATATGCACTTAGAACGGAACTTTTGTTAGTGCCATCTTTTAAATTTTATTCTTGTGCTTTTATGCATAATAGTTTTGATTTTATTATGATTACTAGTATAGAGTTTTTTATAACATTTAGGGGCAAGCTAGCAGACAGGTTATCTGATGGAAAGAAACTGCCGTCGAATAGGGAATGGGAATAGGGATAAGGAGGTTGGGAAAATTTGGCCACCGGTAAACTCACTCACTGAACGAAACACAGCACAACGCCGTTTCAGGCTACTTTCTGTGTGGCCGTGGTATCAGTCCGTTCAAGCCGGCCCATTTGTGCCCAAGCATTCCTCTCCCACGACTAATTATTAATGTTAACGTGGATCTTAGAAAAGTATATGAAAATATATAACAGCAGAGATGAGGCTATTCCAAACGTCAGAAAAAATATTAACCTCAGAGATTATTTCGATGCATTCTAGACTTCTTAAGCACTGTTCAGACTTTTTAGACGACTTCGAAAAAGGAGGAGTTTCTCAATTCGACCGTATATATTATGTTTTTTTTTTTGTTACATTCATCATGGTCTGGTACAATGTTTCAATGACACGACGTTCCAGAGGGAGAGGCCGTAGTACTTATAGACAATTTCTTTTTCATTGTCGTTTTGCAATGCATTTTTGACTGAGTATTTAAAATACGAGCAGACTGTTAAAGCTTTCACATGGCGCAGCGACCGGTGACCGCTCGGCGACCGTGCGGTGACTGCGCATCACACTAACACGGTGACCGTCTCAGTGATGTATAGACGCTTTCACAAGAACACGGTCGCATCCCCGCCCGACGCGTCGGGCGTATATACATATAAAAAGGGCCTTCCATAACAATGGTGATAGCCACTAGTAACGAGTTAATAGGTCGCTTAATAACAGCTCTATGTCACGGTGGCAGGGGCGTAACGTGTAATCTAACGCTCAGTCGAACACGCTCCTGTGTGTTTACCACGAGTTTGAAGCAATAATATAATGGATACTCGATAGCGACAACGTAAATTTTTAGTACGATAAAATTTTACACCACCTCTATAGGTCTCATACGGAACTAAAATTTCCAACATAAAATTTACGTAGTCAGTATAGAGTATCGAGTATCGAGCTTCAAACTCGTGGTAGAGCTGCTGGTAAACCTGCCTCTCACAGGATTATTGGTACATATTTTGACGGCAGACCTGAAGCTACGAAATTTCACCGTAATTCCAACTTTCGCATTGTGCTTCCTATAACATCGAACCTATCAGGTTCGATGTTACAATGTACAGATAATTGGTAAGGCTTATACACGGTGTAACAAGACATAACTGAGTACATAAGCGGAAGAAGCGGATAACTGAAAGTTAAAATTAAAACCTAAAGCGAATTTACAACCTTCGAATAAATACTATTTTTTTTTTCCATGAAATTGCAATTAATCTTGTGAATTACCCATTTTATTGTCTAGCTAATGTATCTAGCTATACATCAAATCCACATTATTTTAATTTTAAATCATTTTTCTGGTCCTAAAGTTTCCATTTACGCAAAAATCTGGCAGATTTTAAAATGTTATTTACTCGCTTCTTTCACATATTTTAAGTTTACACATATTAAGTTTACACATATATGTATTTAACTAAATTTTGAATTAATTTTAAGTCATTTAACTTGCTACTTGCCACTGAATTTTGTGTTTACATGAAGTTAATAACATAAAATTAAGTTACAATTTACTTAACTACTTATCAACTTGATTCGTGTAAGCCAGACATTATGTCATTAATTGAGACAATAAAGTACCAGAATGGTACGTTTGGTCAAATTAGTCGCTAGCGGTCACTAACCTTCTGTCAGTTTAAAAATTAATTAGTTGCTGATCTTTACTTCCGATATGCTATGTTAACAAATAAATAGTCCAGTATTTATTATTAATTTCCAGTAATATTAAATTTAGCCTATAAAATATACAATTGAAAAAGTAAAAATATTTTCAATAACGCAGAAACGTGTATTGCAATGAACACTCGTGATGTTCTATATCAGTTGGTAAAAAAACTGAATTTCCCTGTCTCCCCCCCCCCCTGCCCCCTCCAGCCCCCTCCTACAGGGTGCGCCCGCAGGATATTAATTTGTCAGCTCAACATGTCGATCTTATTAGCTCGATTAACGAACTCGATCATGTTAATAGAAGTCTCGATCGCTTGGAATGATAAAATTCTCATTTCTTCGTAAAATATAACAGCGACGTTTTTCGTTAAAATGCTCGTAACTATTTATTAAGGAGGTTAGAAAGTAAAATAATTTTTTGGACAATTTTTTTTTTATTTATGATATTAAGGGGGCAAGCGAGCAGACGGGCTACCTGGCGGAAAGCAACTGCCGTCGCCCATGGATACGCGAGACATCCAAAGAGTTGCAAATGCATTGCCGGCCTTTTATGAGGGAATAGGGGGATTAGGGAAGTTGGGCCACCGGTAGACTCACTCACTGAACGAAACACAGCACAACGCCGTTTCTCGACAGTTTTCTTTAAGGCCGTGATATCACTCCGATTGAGCCGGCCCATTCGTGCCAAAGCATGGCGTCTGCGACAGAAATTAGCATCCGTATTATGAACTTGAGATCCGAAAATGTCTCATTTGCTTAAACCAGCACTCTCTAGGGTGCGAACTAAACGTCTTACCCACTAGGCTACGGACGCCTAAATTATAAAATATCTAAAGTACTATATACTATTATGCGGGGTGTAAACATATGCGATATTTCTTTATGGCTCGTTCATAAGATAGAGTTTAAAAAGTGGCAATGCGGTAGGCCGCCGTCTCGAATACGGTATCGGCATAGCGCCTAAGCTATTTATGAGTAAAAAACAATAAATGAGTTATGTCATGCTCTACTTAGAAAAAGACTTTAAAATTAAACTGCCTTTTAAATTAGACTTTTAAATTAACAGTCATGATAAAAAAGTTATGTTTTGTGTTGTTACACATATTTTATATTCATGAAGAAAGTCTTAAACTCTACCAAAAGTTATTATATTAGTAATCAAAATTGATGAAATATAGAATTGTTATTCCTTAAAAACTTATATTATCCTGACATCACGTGTTATCGGAAGTCAATAAATAATAACAATTTTACAGTATATTAAAGGTCTGTTGCACTGCTTACCGATAAAGTTTCTGTTAGGCTATCCACAATTTTTTTGACAGATTCTCCATAGAACGTCTTTTAAATAAAGTTATGGATAGACAATCTGTAAGCGTTGAAACAGGCCCTTAACCCAGTAAAGTACTTTAACCTGTTTTAATTTGTCATATCCGGAATCTGGTGTGCTCAACCTTACATTTATTCTCATCCCGTCCAGTTGTACAGCGGACTAATAGGCGGGTATCGATCGTGTCTATTTGTGGCGATGATGTGGACTTTTAAGCCCGGCCTTGCCCACCTCACTCCAATTAAAATATTTAACGTAACCCAGATTTGTTTAGAACTGCCACGGACCACTGTCTAGCTAAATGCAGCCGGAAAATGTAGAAAAATGTAACACACGTTTTGTTTAAGATGTTATGGAGGCCGTATTCGCTTACGCACCCAGGGATTAGGAGATTAGAGTTTAGAGTTCTTGCTTACCTATTTTAATTTTTAAAGATTTTTAAAGAGTTTTTATTAAAAAAAATATTTTAATGTTTTCATTTTTTTTTCCTAATTAACTTCATCTGACGAAAAACTTTTCATAGTATACTGGCTACTGTCGTGGGAGGGCCATGCTTCGGCACAAATGGGCCGGCTTGATCGGAGTGATACCACGGCCTCACAGAAAAATTTCATACCAGAAACGGCATTGTGCTATTGTTTCGTTCAGTGCGTGAGTTTATCGGTGGTCCAACTTCCCGAATCCCCCCTATACGTATTCCCATTACATATTCCCTTATAATGGCCGGCAACATACGTGCGACACATCGGATGTCACGAGTGTCCATGGGCGACGACAGTTGCTTTTCATCAGGTAGCCCGTCTGCTTGCTTGTTCCCTAAATATAAAAAAAAACTCTACAGTATAAGTATAAAAAACCAAACCACGGAAAGCGATGAAACGTATAAAAGTGCTCAAAAGGCCAGACGGCTTGGAGCAGGTCCTTGCAAAAACACGGCTAATCTCTCGAGCGGCGACACATGAACCGACTGAGATAACTCTACAATGAAGCCAACTCTATGGTTTTTTGTGCGACCTCTCAATGTGTATGAATTTGTCATCGACGCTCTTTGAAGTCTTTTGCGAGTCTATCATATTATGTATACTAAACCCTACTTACAAAATAAAAATTTAAAAAATTACGCAGCGTATATTTAGGGTCCACGTCTTTGTTTGCCACATAGTGTTTCGAATATTATGTAAAACAAACAAGGTAAACCTTCTACATTTAAATACTGTGTAAGGATTTTTTGTCATAACAAGCGAGAAGACGCCACCTAATGAAAAGCAGCTGCATGGAAACTCGCGACATCTGAAGAGTTGCAAGTGCGTTGCCGGCCTTTAATAGGGAATAGGGAATAGGGAACGGGAACAGGGATAGGGGATTAGGGATGTTGGGCCACCGGTCCACCAATATTATTTTAAAATATACTTTAGTCTTGCATATTTATAATGAATTAACCGCTACACACAATACAATATGCACACTACAATATTTTGATATGACACGATAGTCATACATGAAATACTCTATTGTTTCATGGTTGAAGTTTTTTTAAATAAAATTTAAAAGCCTGGTGATGAAACCTTTATGTTAAATTTAAGTGTGTGATTGAATTAAGAATAGATTATATCTTTATAGCGCACCTACACGATGGATTTAAATATATTTTATGGTCGAGTTTCGACCACAGAGCGACCTCTAGTAATAATAATTTCACATAGTGTATGTAGTTTTTCACTTAACTTATCATCGTTATTTCCATCGTACTTGCCGTAACTTTGCAAGTGTCATAGACAAATTTCCTTATGTGACGTAATTACTAGGGCATTGTTGACACGCGTGAGTTATCGGCGAGTGGGGGGCGGGGCGGGGCGCGGGGGACTAACGCCGGCACTGACAGCCTGACGATAAATTTGTGCCAACACAGGATCCTTAAAGATATATTGATCTACCTCTTCCTGACAATACCATGACTAAATTTCAAATACAAAAATTGAAGAATGCAAAATCATGCCCTTGCCCTAAAACAATATAATATATATTTAACACTTTTACAACTAATAAATTGAATTAAATTAAGATTTAACATAGCACAAATCATCTTAATATTAATCCATACTAATACTATAAATGCGGAAGTGTGTTTGTCTGCCTGTTACTTCTTCACGCATAATCCTCTAAACCTATAATTCTGAAATTTGGTATGGACACACTTTGAGTCCCGGGGAAAGACATCCCGAGCGATAAATAAATATTTACAAGAGACGATAGCATATAAATAAACCTTAAAAACTATAACATTAGTATGTAAAATTGAATTTTAAAACCAACTACTACTCGAGCTTATTTCGTGCTTATTGAAAAGATAAATAGACACACCCGCTCAACATGTAAATACTGTTGGCTCGTTTTATTCAAAACCAGCTAAGGACGAGACAGGCTTGCGAGTGGTTCTGTATAGAGCTTTGGGCACATTTTTCAACAACATAATATGAATAAAACTTGTATAAAATACGGCCGGCATTGTACCTTAAAGCGAAAATTAAACCTAAAAAAAATTAACTATAAAAATAAGTGTGTAATCTAATAAACTAGGACCTAAATAAAGAACTAGGGGAGTAGAAATAATCGCATTTTTTTTGTAATGAATATAAACGCATACTTATAGCGCGTAATAAGCCGCAGGCCTGAACATTGCCTTCTAAAACATTTCACTATACGGGCCTAGCTAGTGACCGTGGCGAGATTTTAGTCAGGGAAGAAAGGAAGAATAGTTTCGTGTATACAAAGTGCTCTTAGCGTGACTGTTCACGGAGTTAATAATATTACTAAAATATAAACAACATATTCGTTAGCGTAAAGTGAACGGCTTCGATTGATAGATTTGGGGCATAAATTGACTTAATGTGAGCATTAAGTGAATTAAGAGGTTAATATATAATAGCCTCTCAGCTACCCATTAACTATTTTAATTCTGTGAAAGTTCCTTTTTGCGATTTGAGGAACCCTAAAATCATTTGGAAAGTGTAACCTCGCTATTAAATTTGAATATTCTGAGCAGTGAGATATAAAAGTATCACGAATTAAATTGAGTTTCTTTTGGCCCACGTCTTGACACAATTTTAATACAGGAATTATTATTTTAATACACATTTAAAATAATGGAAAAGTTACTTGAAATAATACATTAAAAAATATTAACTAAACCTCTAAATCATAAAAATATTTAAACAGTGTTTAGTTAGTTAAGATTCACTGTCCTGTTCTGGAATATTGAAAACATCCCAAGTCAGAAAGGGACAGCGAATCTTGATTAGCTAAACACTGTTTAAATATTTTAATGAATAAGGGAGTAAGTTTATAAAAAATATATTTATATATATAGCTTGACCACAACCGCAGTACCGCGCCTTAGGAACGTGAGATGGGGCGGGGCACGTATAAGAATATTGGCGTCGGTGTTGACGGCCAACTGATAAAGTAGCATGGCCGGTAACTATGGTAACCCTCCTCTGCCGCGCCGGACTCATACCCAAGGCGTGGTAAGCCATTTCGTACTCATTTTTACGAAAGGCACGTATTATTTGGAGGAGAAGCTTGGAATGCTAATATTATTTTAGAATATGCGTCGAATGTGTGTCGTAGTGTGCGTTTATTTATTAAAAGATATTGCATATTGTTTTAATAAATAAACGCACACTACGACACACACATTACGATATTTTGACATGACATGATATTCATACACAAAATACTGAGTACTAATACGGAATACTAATACGGGGTCTATGAGTAATCAAGAGAACTCCTCAAAATTCGTACGGAAACACATAGTGATTTTGGTTTTCTTAGAAGCGTCCCAGATATATGTAACCAAAAAGTAAGATTTGGTACCAAGGTACCATGGTATTCCATACCATGGTTCCGAAGGAACTGAGAGAACTCGTGATTCCTTACAGATACGACTTTGGGGTTTTCGGCCCTATTTTAAGAACTGAAAGCATATTCATAATCATCATCACTGCCATAACACCAGGCACCATTCATTATCGCATCATGACCCTATTATACCTCAGAACATCTAAAAATTTAAAGGGAACTTTGGTTAAGATGATTTTGGTTATATTTGGTTGGCATGATTTTCGTTATATTTGGTTGGCATGATCATGATCCTAACCGTTTAGTACCAAAAAGTAACATTTTGTACCAACGAATACCTATGGTAGGTATTCGTTGGTACAAAATTACACAAAAGGTTCACAAGGTCCTAATGGAACTCCTTATTTCTTAGAGATACACATTTAGAGATTTCGGCGCTATTTTAAGAATCCAAAGCATGCTCTACTAAACAAATTATATCAATCATCATCATCGTCATAGTTGCTATGATTTCATTCATCAACCCACCATTATTCAAAATAATTATTCTGTCGCTTGTCGAGCAATTTGTCAGTTCTAAGGCGCGCTACACACCTTAGCCACCGACGCCGCCGACATTTGTTGACAACATTTTGTCGATGAGCTAGGTTGTTGGCTTCACTTACAAAATACGTGTCGGCGGCACGAATGCGCTAAAGCATCGATGGCCTCACAGAAAACTGGCGTGAAACGGCGTTGTGCTGTATTTCTTCCAGTGAGTTTACCGGTGGCCCAATTTCTCTTATCAGGCGCGTTCGCTCCATACAGTCTGAAAAGCAGTTTGTTGCTTGTCATATGAACATGGACGTGTTGTTTATACAAAAGTCCCTTTTATACGAATAAAAAGTTTAAATATTTTTATTAGTACAATTAAACCCGAGGGACGTTGTTCTGTCAGTCTTTTACACTGTGGCTGAGTTCGTACTCATTGGAATAATCCTGTGCCGCCACTGCCCATTCCTTATTCTTTCATAATAAGGCAGGCAATACTCATGCTACTCTTCGGATGTTACGAGTGTCCATGGGCGACGGCAGTTGCTTTCCATTAGGTTACCCGTCTGCTCCCTTGCTGCTTTAATAACATAAAAAAAATGTAACATGCCTTGTGCTTCTCTAGCATTATAATTTTGGATGACTAAAAAGGGTGAAATAAAAATTATTTTTAACAAAAAATTAAAACCGACTTCCAAAGGAAAAAACAAAAAAAGAGACATAATATTATATATTATTTACCATTTATATATAAAAAGTTATAGATAATTTTGAAGTCGGTACCAGTCAAAAATTTAAACAGTTCATGACATGTAAGCTGGTACGACTTTAAAATAATGAAGACTGTGTACGGAAATAGGCTGATGCCTCACCCAATTCTGAAACAGACATTATTAACCTTCATAAGGTCCTTAATCTTACGAACGTTGCCGTGCCTCGGGTCATATATGACCCAAGTAGTAAAATGACACTAAAAATATACAAAAAAAAATCAAAAATATTTTTTATTATTATATTTGAGATACACATTTATTCCTACAGAATTACTATTTATTTCTTTGAAAATATAGTATTATATTTGTGAAATATGTAAAGAAATAGTACGTTGCTTGACATTTTTATATAAGAAAATTAGGTTGTAATAAAAAATAAACAAAACTCATAATTATATCTTATTACACTGGTTACATATAACTAAAGTATTAGAATATTTTTTACAAACAAATTTCTTACAATCTACACATACTAAAGACGTTTTATTTTCATGTTTTTCACATAGTTGACAACGACTTCTTTTAGAAGCCCTTTTTGTTGTACAAGAACTATTTTCCTCATGTTCAGTGGTTGTTGATGTCATGTGTATTATCAAGAGATTGACCGAGTTTTTTTTGCAATTTACGGTTTACAAACGGTGTAACCAACTGCATTCCTAAATTTTCCAAATAATGTCGCCGTTTGGCTAGGCAGC
>JAOTAV010038290.1:0-18520 GCA_026546445.1 Cyclargus thomasi
ATTCCAGAGCTTTACTGTGCGAGGCAGAAAGTTACGCGAAAATCGTACTGTGGAAGACTGCCATTCATCAAGACGATTTGTATGGTAAACCTTCAGCGTAGGTCGATGGCGAAAAGTTGCAGGTGGAGTGATTCCGAACAATTCCTCTAAGCATTCCCCATGATAAAGTGAAATGAATATAAATGACACATTTTTTGACAGAGGTATTAAACCTCTGTCAAAAAACCGCCATTGCTTACTTTGGACAAAAGTGCCAATTGATATTTGAAAGCGGTTTTTATTGGCTAACTGTACAATACTGTTGTCCTCAAGCTACAATGCCGCTATGTACAAAAAGTAATTTTTGAGCTATGAGCAAAAAACGCCGCAGTTTTTCTATGGGCTTGGTACTTCATAGCGGCAATATTAATTTTAATAACTCGATGACTACAAAAGCAACAAAAATTTTTGTTGCTTTTATATTTTTATTAGAAAATGTCAAAAATGACAAGGTATTGTTAACGGCATTTAAGCTTGAGGACGGCAGAATAATAAATAACTCAGTTGAATAGATGCTAATATCCTGAAACAACCAGGTTTAACAACCAATACACTACGCGACTTTATTTCGGTGTACCGAAATGATACCTAATCTAAAACCAATTCACTTATCACCGCGCTTTTCGTCATAATCCTCTGAGCAACTCACGCCGTGAAATATTTTACTGCACTCGAAGCGAATAAAGTCGTGGAACTCAGTTATAGCCAATATTTTACATTCAATCGGGTGAGTACCTTTTTGCACTTTACCCGTCAGTCGACACCCGCATTTTACTCCCTAGAATTTTCCTCCATCGCAAAATTATTTCATAAAAGTAGCAACTTTAAATGTACATTTATTTTCGTTACATGCTCCATATAAAACGCCGAAGAGGCTCATTTTGTACTCAATAAACTTAATTAATTGTTTTCAAGAGTCTCGACAGAGATGCGAGTATAGAGGCGTCAGTCGAAACGCTTTTAAGCGATATTTCTGAGCGGAACGCACCGGCGCGATGCAGTGTAAAACGGATCGTACCGGGTTTATTTAGAAACAGCCGTAGAAAACAGGATTGTGCCACCTTTATTTGGAAGTGAAATCCAGTCTATACCGGTTTTATTTGGATATAACCGAGCCAGCTGAAATCGAATAACGAAAAAGTTTGTTAGAGCAAGTTGAAGATTTTAACACTAATGGGGAACTTAAATAGTGAACTCGCCGTAAATAAGATTAACTTCTTGTCTGTTTTCATTGCTCTTCGAAAAATTCAATTGCTAATATTCATGATTGTACGTAACTTTAAAATATACGGCTTTAACCTGAAACAAATGAATTTATAATTATCAATCTTTAAAACTTTTCTGATAACAATGGTTATTGTTTTTACTAAAATAAGGTAATTTTTTTTAAAAGAACACACGCATTTCTATCGTTCTTACTTGGTGCTGCTGCGTCGCCTTCATGAAGGTAATCACACTAAATTTTAATGGAATTTCGCATCTGTTCTTTGTTAGCTCTTAAGGCAGAGATTTCATTATTATATGCACTCCGCATTGTGGATGATAATTAAGTTAATGGACTCCACTTCGGTCTAATTTAGATACTATTCAAGCTAGTAAATGCTACATTTCAATATCTATTTGTGAAAACCTTTGGGGTTTTAATGCTCAAATGAGATAAATCTACTTTTGCAGAGAGTTGCAGTTTTAAATATATTTTATGACCTACGAATAATAAAACTAAGAAAAATCAAATACCAGAATAGATCAAACGAAGAGTATGTTGGCTTCAAACAAAATTAAAAAACGGTGCAGGTTGACAACTTCAATAACGCTCCAAGCAAAGTTAAATTTCCGATTCTCGCTGCAAACTGCCGCCATACAAAAATCGAATATAATTGGCATTATATTTGCTTGGCTTTGTGACATAAGGTTTAATTTTTCTCTACGACACTTTAAGGCAGCCGCGTCATTCGCACCTAGACAAATGTCATTAGCTAATGAATTGAAAAATTTTTCACAAGGGTTAAAAATACCTACGTTGTATGCCTAGGGTTAAGCACTCGGTAAGGCATTACGTCAAATATATTAAATTTCTAAAACTTCGTCAGGTGACTTATTAGTTGGAGGTTACTTATTAGTAGGAGGATTTCACCATTCACAACAAAATCTTAGTTTTGTAAAACTTAGTTTGCGTTGACCGCGATCATGCGGCATGTAAATCTCGTTATATTTCTTTTTTTTATGATACTTAGGGTGCAAGCGAGCAGACGGGTTACCTGATGGAAAGCAACTACCTTCGCTCATGAACACTCGTGATATCCGAACAAGTGCGTTGCTGGCCTTTCTGAGGGAATAGGGATAGGTGGATTTGGGAAGTTGGGCCACCGGTAAACTCACTTACTGAACAAAACACAGCACAACGCCGTTTCACGCCAGCTTTCTGAGGCCGTGGTATCACTCCGGTCGAGCCGGCCCATTCGTGCCGAAGCATGGCTCTTCCACGGCAATGAGCATCCGCATTATGTACTTGAGATCGGAAAATGTCTCACTAGTCTCGAACTGCACCTTCTCGAGTGCGAACCAAAGGTCTTACCCATTAGGCTACGGACGCTCTAACTTAAATTTTTTTTCAAATGGATTTTAATTAACTCTTCAAATGGATTTTAACTATTTCAAGTTTAAGTGCCGGCACGCAACACATTCACACACATATTTTTGTCAACATCACGTGTAATTGGGATACCTGCCTCTACGTTTCAATTGTAATTACATAGTATTTTTTGTTGTAAAATATTATGTAAATGAAGTATAATAATTAATTCGGGGAAACGGACTATGCCCATGGGAAAGATTAGCTAAGCTGGGCGTTTTACAAATGGATTATGGTTGTTCTTTTAAATTGGATTTACAATATTTTTGGAAAATTAAGTTATTATATTTTAAGTAACTATCTTAATTGGAAAAATTATGTTATTGTTCCATTTGCGTTTTGGAATGCTCGATAGTAACAAAAGAAAATTCGTTTTTGCTACTTCGAGAACCGAATTTCCAGTCGCGGTATAGTGTGCTATATTCTTTAGATGTTACTATGAGAATTTAAAAAATGTTATTTAAAATATAACACCATTCTCGTGGCTCCTTTTCATGGTCGTCTAACCACGCGACACGCGAGCACGATTGTGTACTTACTCGCCTTTGTCCGCCAATATTCGTCACCGTTTTGTCGCCTCCGTGGTTAAGTGGTACAGGCTCAGCTCTTAACCCGGAGGTCGTGGGTTCGATTCCCGCGTTAGAAAAATATTATTTCCAAGTTTGGTTAAGACAACGCAGACTGATCACCTGATCGTCTGACGAGTAAGACGATCCATGTGTCCAATGGGCATGTAAAAATTCGGTCCTCCGCCTTGTCTCTCGCCAGTCGTATCAGTCGTCCTATGAGAGTAAAGGAAAAGAGAGTGCTCCTGTGTACTGCGCACACACTTGGACACTATAAAATTACTCCTGCGTAACTGGCCTGGTTTTCACTATTGAAACTGGTGTTGCAATTATTTTATAGTATGTTTGACTTTTAAGACCAGCAATGTACCTCAGTTTTGCAAGTTTAGGGCGACCGTTGTTGATTTTCGTTTTACTTTCTGTATAACGAAAATTAACAACGGTCGAAAAGTGTGAAACTGGTGTCATAATGCAGTCATCTCAAACTATTTATAAAGTGGAACCCAAATTAAAATATATCTCGCTATTCGCTGAAATAAATCTAGGAATTAGAAATGGTGCTTGCTAAAACGCATTACTTATACAAACACTAAGTTACACTCTCACAGTTAGAATTCTAATTTGGTTGGATTTTAGATTCTAATACATGCGAGCACACGTACTAGACTACACTAATTTCATAAAGAGCGTTTATGTGTTAGTATGTTCGTAGCGGTGTTAAAGATACCGAACCGATTTGAAATTTCAATACTCGATGACACCTGCAACTCCCTTGCGCCATAATTCGTTTATCATTTATAAACTGTACGGATTTCCGGGATGAAAAGCCTCCTATGTCTTTCCTCTGGACTCAAAATAACTCAATACCAAATTTCAGCAGAATCAGTCCCGTGATTTGGGCGTGAGGAGGTAACAGACATACACTTTTGGTATTAGTATTGGAAATACGGATTAGTAAGCAACATTAGGTGAAATTGCTGTAGGTAAAATATTTTTGTTTCGAAATAAATATGTTTGGAAGCGGCCAATAAAGCGGGCACGAGGTAGCCATCATGCATTCGCTAATGATTGGAGGTATGCTTCATTAACCCTCCGTCAAAAAAATTTACATTCCCATACAAAACGCGCTGGTAAACAAAGTGTTGTATTGTCACTTTGTTGTTGACAATCGCGGTTTGTCTAGAATTTTGACAGGGAGTTAATTAAACGATCCGCTAGTATTGAACAAAAAGACTATTAATATTTTTATTTATTCTCGCATACTGGTATTATAAATACGAAATTGTGTCTGTTTGTTAGGTTTAATCTCTGAACCAATTTTGATAAAACTTGTTATACGGATTCTTGATTCCCGGGAAAGAGACAAGGATACTTTTATGGCGAAAATCAAATGTCGGAGGATACCTAAATCTAAAGATTACGGACTCCGTTAGGCTTTAGGTAAAGAAAATTTTGGAAAATTTTCAAGTAACAAGCAGTTAAACAATTATTACCATCTTTGTTACCATGCGGACGGAGTCGCGGGCAACAGCTACTTGTTTATATTGATTAATCGATTGTAATGGACCAGACTGACGTGGTGAAGGCGCCCAGAATACTACATTAAATATCATTTGATTTTCGCGAAGTAAAATTAATTTCTGAACTCAACGTTAAACGTAATAATTAATACATTTCTATTACATTTGCAATTACAAAACCCGTCAGTTATTTTGTACCTTGATGTTGCGGGAATTATTATGTTTAACCAGAAATTGACAGGAATTATTGATGATAAACATCGTTGTATTTCCTTACAGGCTTACACGTATTAAATAGATAACTAGTTAACTCAATTTGAAATTGTTAACTTCATGTAAACACAAAATTTAGTAGCGATTGGCGGATTAAATCACTTAAGACCCGGTTTAGATTTAATTAAGTACAATAACGAGTTAAGAAAATGGTCAAATGTAGGCGAGTTAAGTAGTCATAAGCTGGTTCGATTGCAAGTTAAGTCATAATAAATTGTCCAGCTGCTGGCTAAAAACTCATTAAATTTAATATTTTAGTAAACTAAATACCTATTGCATTAAATACTTTGATAAATTAAATATTATGTTATTAACTGTACTAAACTCAGGCGTCTACACGCTGGTGAGTTAAGTTGGCGGGGCGCGGGAGACGCGAGAGGGGTAGCACTTCGCACTTAACTCGCCAAAAAATAGGACCGCGATCTATTTAAACCAACTTAATTAACAGCTTACATCTCAACTTACATTTTAACGGTAAAATCAAGATTGCACCGTTAAAACGTCAAAAATAACTAAACTCACCGATCACGCAAGTTAACTCGCAACTTAACTAAATTAAGTGTAAATCGGCACTTAAAGAGTACTGGCGGGCTTATATAAAAGCCAAGCCAAGCCAAGATTATATAAAAGTTTTCGCTTCTTTGTAGAATCGCCAAACAAAATGTATGAAAATGACATAAGGCGTAACGAACGTTTATGTCATTTTCATACATTGTGTTTAGGTCTTGGTTAACCCCCTGGTTATTTCGAAAATATTCGATTTTTACGCGATTTCCGAATTCCACATTTTCCAAAAGCTCTCGCCTTGGATACGAGCTCGGCGCGATGGGGGAGGGTGACCTTGGTTACTGTCCACGCTACTCTGTCAGTTGGCCGTCAATTCAACTCTTTTTTTTTAAGCTATTTAGGGGGCAAGCGAGCAGACGAGTCACCTGATGGAAAGCAACTGGCGTCGCCCATGGACACTCGTGATTAGGGAAACTGGGCCACCGGTAAATATACTCACTGAACGACACACAACACAACGCCGTTTCACGCCAGTTTTCTGTGAGCCCGTGGTATCACTCCCGTCGAGCCGGCTCATTTGTGCCGAAGCATGGCATGGCTTCTAAATATCATTAAAAAAAAGCTATAATAATCGTATATTTAATCACCAGATACCTCAAGATGCAGAAACGCGCGCTGTTTATGCGGGACAACGTGGACGCGCTTATGGAGACGTCCGTCTTCTTCAAGTGCATACAGACCTTCCTGCTAGCGCGGACCCTGGACCAGCAGGACCGGGACAGGTTCCCCTTCGACCCCAACACCATCGACTGGTCGGAGTACATGCCCACACTGTATAAGAGCATCTATAAGTACATGATTGAGAAGAAACAATGATTTTTCGGCCATATCGAATACGTAGGGAATGTTGTAAAATATTTTTTAACATTTAAAGTAATATTCATATGTAAAACTATTGTGTCAAGTTGTTCGTCCGTAATGGAAACCTTAAATTGAAAATGGAAAAAAGTACTGTATTCTCGTACGTAAGACGATGACTTCTCAGGGTCTCAGCCCGGTCGACAGTATAGTTTTTTTTTCGTTAGAGCTTCTAGAAATATATTTATTATAAGAATTTGTTATCAGAAAAAAAACTCTCTCAACGCCGGAACGCACTGTGTTCGTTTCGTCGTGGACCCCACATATTCTAAATTTCTGATGGCTTTTTGTATGATATATCTGGCGTGCGTCTCAATTTTTTTAAATAAATTCATCCAATCTGCGGCCTGGCTAAACATTAAGTAAAATTTATTTATATAAACACATATTTTTTTTGTAAATTAGAATAAAAATAAATGTATGTTTCAGTAGGTAACTATATCGCCTTTTATATTAAATTTCCTTGACCATGATTGTTGTAAATTCTTAAAAACAAAACATAAATTGCAACGATTTAATTCTATTACCCTTCTCGAGCAATGCGCTATAATTCTAACAATTTGAGCAAAAACTAAATACATTAGTTTGCTAGAACATGTAATTTTCATTATACTATTTTGAAGTTTGCATTCATTATTTGTAATAAAAAGAAAATATAATTTGTAGGTATATTACTGGGTTATAGACAAATCCTATGTAGGTAAATAAATATGTTTTTTATTAAAGTTTAGAGACAGTTTAGAAACCAAATTACTGTATAACTTCTTTCATAATAATTCATAATTCATTATTTGTTTTTTCCTGCGTGTTTATAGAAGATTTTAATTAAGTGTCCAAAAACAGAAAACCCGACTGCAGGAACCGATGCAATTTTAACATCAAGTTTTGTAATTTCTAGAACAGACCTTAAGGGGCGGAAATAAATTTTTGGAATTTCACAATTTTGACCTTAAAATCCGCTATTTCGATTTTCAAATGAACCCAACTGTCACTTGCGCTATCAAGACGAATCTCACGACACCTCATACTTTCAAACCAATCAAGCCGTTTAGGCTGCAGAGCGTGCCAAAACATTATACATACATACATTACCTTCTGGCGTAGTCGAGTGGAAAGAGACACAATGTTTATAGCAATAAACACTAATGCAGATAAAAAGATGCAATGATATATATAACTAGTGCAAGTCATTCGTCCTCCACGCGCCGTCATCGTCAACGAGATCTTTTCGGCCCGACAAAAAGCCTCTACATCACATACGCGACAAGTTTCATTTTGCTCTACGTCACTACAAAACAACGACGACACGGGCGCTAGACCTATGTCGGTAGAAAATTAAACATATAGCCTAGATCACACAGTGGGCGTTTAAATCAGTCCAAAATAATCTCGTTGACGGTGACTGGAGCTGGAGAGAAGGGGACAATTTGGCAACTCGGTAAAAAGGTGCGCCGTACACGGCCCGAATTGAAGGAAGGGGGTGCCAAAGGAAATTCTATATTATAACAATAGGCAAATTGTTCAATATCATTTTACATTACACAACGCTCAAGACGTCCTCTATGTAATTTTGGTGCGATTAATTTAGCATAAAAACTCAAAGGTCAGGACGTGCATGTCGGCCGGTGTACACCGCGTGTAGGTGTGTGTGGTGTGTTGAGGTGTGTAGTGGTGTGTTGAGGTGTGTAGTGGTGTGTTGGGGTGTGTAGTGGTGTGTTGGGGTGTGTAGTGGTGTGTACGGGGGAAATGCCGCGAGCCGGCGACCTAGCCTTTACCGCAGGACCACCGCACATTACAGCCTGGAACTACAGGCTGTTGCAAAAGTCATCCTTGTTTCTTTCTTTTCTTTTTATAGCGCTACGGCTATATAACCACGGCCAGTGTCGAGTAAAAGTGAAAGTAAAAGCGGGGAATCAATTTTCTTGGTCAAATAATTTTAGCAACGTTACAATATTTAGTCAAGTCTAAAGTCTAGTCAAAGTCAAGATAAATCGTGAGTACAGTAAAAGCGTCAAATTAGATTTAGTAAAGTGGTAGACGCTTTACTAAAATTTCTAGTGGACTTTTGGAGGGATACATAAATAAGCACGTTTCATGATGTTGTATCACTTGCCCACACATGTGCATGATAACGAATATTTGATGGTTGATATTCTACCACTATAACGCATTAAAACCCAAAACAACACAAATTTAGCGAAGAAATACAAAAACACAACATCACTTTTTCACGTCTCGCCAAAACTCCACCAATTTTGTTGTTCCAATAAGTTTTAGCAACGTTACATAAATTTCGTCAAGTCTGAGTCTAGTCAGAGTAAAGATAAAACGTCAATACAGTCAGAGTCAAGTCAGTCGATTTAGTAAAGTTCTTGGTCCAATAATTTTAGCAACGTTATATTTCGTCAAGTCTTAAGTCATGTCAAAGTCAAAATAAATCGTCAGTCAAAGCGTCAAGTCAGTGGATGTAGTAAAGTGGTAGACGCTTTACTAAAATTTCTAGTGGAATTTAGAAAATGTCCCATTGCTAGCAGTGTCGTCTCTATAGATATAACTCAATGATTAACAGTAACAATAACAAACTTAGCGTATGTATAACAAAAACTTAACAATAACATTGACAAGCTACTGGAGTCTGGACATAAAATACATAAATTTTCGGCTTGAATTTTTTAAACTGTTTTATGCTAACGCAGAACGCTATTCGACGCAAAAGACGAACGCGGGGAAGCAGGGGGTGGGTGACATAACTGACATTTCAAGCTGTGTGCCTAGTTATGTCGCACCATAAATAAGGGGTATATGTATACATAGTACGTAGTAATCTATGATATGTATATCATAAACATTTTAGTAGTACCTTTTATTTATGATCATAAATAAGGGGTATATATACATATAATGGGGCTTTAAAATATTGTTTTATTTGTTTTATAGTGTCGGTTTTTATGTTTCAGTGACTTGTTTTTGTGAAATCTGTGTTTGTTAAGTTTAGTTTCCTAATACGTTTATTAGGAAACTAAACTTAACACACAGTTTTCACAAAAATAAAATCTTTGAAACATAAAATCTGACATTTCATCCCATCCCAAAATCCTAACCTATAATAATAATAATATAGCCATAGAGCTGACGTGCGACATCTAAAGATGATCTAGCTTCTCCATCAAAACTTCATTTTGCGAACCGTCAAAATGTTTTAAGTGGCTTATCTGTCTTAGTATTTGCGGAGATAGACCTTGTATTTACGGGTCTTACAGACCGGGACGGCAGGCCACGAGCATCTCAGGGGGCTACCTATTGGAGCGATAAGCTGCAGGAGATCCCCATTTTAAAATACGCTCCTGCTTGTAAACTTCCTGCAACTTTAAATATTTGTAATTGGTTAATTTGTTAGATTGTTAGGTCAGTTTTATTATACGAATTTATATTAAAAATTTAAATGATTTTTAATACTCGTTTCATATTTACGACCTGCTTTGATTTCTTTATTTGGATTTACGAAATTCATTGATGCAGGAAGTAACAGTAAATAAATCTCGGCAAGCTGAATAAGCTACGTAAAAAAAATATAAAATAATATTAAAACTCATTAGTTATTATGTTATAATTATTAAGTTTTTTTTAACGATTTTCGTAAAATAGAAAAAAAAATGTTTTTAAAGGAAATAAAATATTACTTCCTTTCAGAACAATTAGTCATATATTTTCTTTAAAATTGTAATTGAACCTGACAAAAATAAGAACTATGATATTAATATTACGTATTTATGTAACATTTATTGTAAATGTATTTAGATTTTTCTGGCACTGTTAAAATAAAATTTAAAATATTAATGAGGGGAAGTTGCATTCGATTTCCCTCATAGAGGTCGTCGTTGATACAAGTTGGCGGGGTTGGCGGGAATATCTGGCTATAAAAAAGGGGTTGTAGCCTTATTTGCTTGATTCTAGCATTAGCGTTCACATCGGCAACTCTCATTGGTAAGTCACTTTTCGAAACTCTTTTAAAAAATAATTTCTTTATTGGTAGTTATTATTTGTTTATTCTATAATACGTAATACATAAGTTATTTTTGATTCCTTAATTATGAAATTGTATCATGGAAATAAATTAATGTGATTTGGAGTTTTACCACAGATCAGAAGTGACACGTGCACGCCTACAAAAATTTGAACTACCTACACGTTCATTTTACAATTTTTTTTTGTTGCAGTGGGAAGTTGTAGTTGGCAGCCCCGAGCCCTCGCGTCGCGATCGTGGCAGCCGCGAGCCCTCGTGTCGTACCCGGGGCATCCGCAGCCCCTCGCGTCGTAACCGGGGCATCCGCGGCCCCTCGCGTCCTTAACCGGGGCATCCGCGGCCCCACGCGTCGTAACCGGGGAATCCGCGGCCCCTCGCGTCGTAACCGGGGCATCCGCGGCCACTCGCGTCGTAACCGGGGCATCCGCGGCCCCTCGCGTCGTAACCGGGGCATCCGCGGCCCCTCGCGTCGTAACCGGGGCATCCGCGGCCCCCTCGCGTCGTAACCGGGGCATCCGCGGCCCTTCGCGTCGTAACAGGGACAGCCACGGCCCCTCGCGTCGTGACCGGGGCAGCCACGAGTCCTCGCATCGCGACCCCGACAGCCTCGAGCCCTCGTCGACCACGAGTCTTCGCAACACGACGATACGAGCTATCGACAGCGTGAAGTACGCGAATCACCTCGACGTAGCTATCGGGCTGTTGCGGCTTCGGACAAAAGGTTAGTGAGCCCTCATATATCGCTTACCTCCCAGTCACAGACACCAGCTGTAATTAACAATATTAGAAATGATTACAAAAACATTTTACCGGAATTTGATCCATCCTCTAACAATCAAAGAATAGATATTTGGCTTAAAAGTCAACGAATGCGCTGCTGTCTATGGCTGGGACAAAAAGACCACAAGTATTTTGCTATGCAAAAATTACAAGGGTTGGCCAAGCGTTGGTATGAAAGTCTCGGTTTATAATATTAATTTCTTGGGGGTAGTGGCAGGTTAAATTGACTAGTGCTTGCCCACATGAATACAACTATGGCCAATCCTTGGAAGACATGCTAAGACGTAAGAGTAGGTTTAATGTGTCTATACAAAATTACTATGAGAAATTAGTACTTGTAAATCAATGTGACATAACGGGAAAACGTGCGGTCGACTGTATTATCCATGGAATAAGTGATACAACTATGAAATCTAGTGTTCAGGAATTACGTTGTTCTCATACCGATCAGTTGCTACAGTTTTTGATAAGTATGAGGATAACTGTTTTTTTAGACCGCTCAATTATGAAATCGCGGGTAGGCAACGAAAAATCATTCACGCGTTCAGGCAGTAATCGGGTCCAAACTGTGACGCCTATGTGAACTTGGCAACCGAGTTTAAGATAAATGAATTTCGTAGATGTCATTCGATTGTACCCGGATTGTACCGTAATTAAATCTGTTTCAACGTCATAAGGGTAGAAATAGGGGGTGGGTGGTAAAATTTTGCTCAGCAACCGACTTTAAAATATTTAAATTTGTTTGTACCTCTTAAGGATAGAAATGGGGGGGTGATAAAATTTTGCTCGGCAACCGATTTTAAATTATTTCAATTTCATTACAGTACATTTAAAAGTATCGTTTGTAACGGATTCCACCAGTAATAAAAGTAAAAAAAAAATTGTAAATCTGCCTACATAAAATGTAGGGGAAAACATTCAAGAAATAGAAGAAACGGTCAAAAAATATACATTTTCTTAAAAATATAATACATAACTTCGCCCAAGCCAAAAACCTGAACTATACTTTAATATACAGCTTTGAACAACCTTATTGAAAATGCAAAATTATTATTAGTCTATGAAGCTTTCACTAATTGCATATACATTAAATACATTAATATAATACATTAAATAGAAAAATAGATTTTAGACGTAGTAAAATAACATCAGAATCGACAAGAACTTACAGTATGTCTGAGTATACAATATTGACTATCGGGCTAAGCTATTTTTCTGTACAAATTTCTCAAGGAATATAAGGCTGGTAGTATATTATAAAATATTTTTGCATTTTTGTCGTGTCACAAATTTCAGTCAAAATTGAGCTACATCACGTCAAGTGACCCCCCATTTTCCACTTGATTATGAAAATCAAGTCCATATATTTTCTTGATAAGGTCTTTACATGAAAAATCGATCCCCCGAGAAGCGATCAAAGGATCGAATTGAGGAATTTTAAAAATTTCGATTTTAACAATATTTTCTTTAACTATAAACATTTTATGTACTTTTAATTAAAAAATCGGTTTTAAATTAACCGTTAAATATTAAATCATTAAACTTTTAGAATTTACTTGTCAAATGTTCTTATTTTAATAAAATATTAACTACAAATTATTTATCATATTGTTTATTAACATTTAAGTTAACAAATGAAAATTTCATTGTTTTCTCGGTAAAAATATGAAGTTACAAATATTATCATCAAACAAATTATCAGTATTTTTGTTACTTTCAATTATTATTATTATTACTAAGCAAAGTTTATTCTTGTAAAAATTTCATGAGCGAAATAAAACAATAAATAATAAAAAATTTTAAAGTCGTCTATTTCACAACTATGTTCGGTAAGCTATAATTTCTTTAATAAGTACTCCATTTTTAGTTAAAAAAATTGAACCGCGTGATTACGATTTTCATTTGTTAGCTAAATAACTAAAATGTAGTTATTCCAAGATAATCGTGAAATAAGTTCATACGTTAGTGAGTTCGTTAATCTATTAATATTACACAGCTTTGCAGCGCAGCTTCACAATATAAAAATGAATATAATTTTGCCAACTTAATAAATCATAATATAATGGTTTTTTAAGTGGAGTGGAATTTTTTAATTAAAAGTACATAAATTTATTGTTAAAATCGAAATTTTTAAAAATCGTTTGGGGGATCGATTTTTCATGGTAAAGACCTTATGAAGAAAATATATGGACTTGATTTTTATAATCAAGTGGAAAAGGGGGGGTCCACCTGATGTGATCTAGCTCAATTGTATATTGAGACATACTGCAAGTTCTTGTAGTTCCTCTAATATAACTGTCTAAAAGCTATTTTTTGTACAAATTTTTCAAGTAATATGAAGCTGGTAGTATATTAAACAGTATTATTGCTTTTTTGTTGTGGCACAAACGATAAATTTCTGAAAATTTCAGCGCTATAGCATAGACCAACTATTTTCGACTCCTGTCTCACGTAGATTGCAAGTTGGGATACATTTTTGGATAAAGAGTACCAAATACTCCTGTGACGTCTGTGACATCACACTATGGCGGATAGTAAACTCAACATGTTTTTGGCGGCATTTGAAAGGTGAAATAATCGAACATTTTTATGGGTTAAAGTGTTATAAAATACTGAAATAAGGATTTTTTTTAAGAAATGAATGATTATGAAACGATTACCACGAACAAAAATATAGGTACACAAGTAGATTGTTACGTTTTCTTATAGGGTCTTACGTTTTCTTGTATATAGGATATAGGGTCAAGAAGGCAACAATGACTCGTATGTTTTTCAAAAAGGTAAATTAAATATAAATTATGACGGGATTAATGTGAAACTTTTACAGACTGTTAATTAACTATAATAGTTTAATTTTTAATCAACACAACTTTATAACATGAGTTAAAAAATAAAATAAATGATAGAAAATTTAAAAAAATTTTGAGCCACTGTGCACTCAAACCTGTGGTCAACAGTGGCTCTAAAGGTACACAGTGACTACATTAAAAGGGGGAAATAAAAAAAAAAAAATCCAGGCTTTATTTATTAATTAAAGAAAAAATAAATAAGTTTTTTCTCTTACACTACAACAAACTTAAGATCAATTTTATCGGCTAAGTATCCAGCCAAAGTAACAATTTTATCAACTCTACAAACTATGTTAACAATGTGTTTTCTTATAAAATGAAGTAAATATGTCCACTCTTATTATTAAAAAAGCTTACCTGAAAATATATAAACATTAAGTCTTGCAACAGTCTAATTTATATTGTTAGGAACCATTAAGTTATAAAAGTAAGCTTTTCTCAATATTACTTTTTACATTAAGTTATAAAAGAAGGCTTTACTCAGTATACTTACACTAAATATTTTTACTTACTTTCTTTACTTTATTAATCATTTTAATCACTGACTTTTACACCAACCAATCTTTGCTGGCCATTTGTTGCGCCTCCCAAGATTAGAAGGCATTTTCAAGTTAATGATTTTTCCACACTGGTATGCCAGTCTCCGGCTTTCTTTTGCAGTCAATCCGTAAAACGGAAGAACGCAACGCGTTATATAGTTATATCTCTTGTTCAGTTGAAAATCATATTAGCTGAATAAGTTAGGCTTCAGTTAGTATGTTGTCAAATCTTCCAGCGAAGAAGTATCTTTAAATTTATAATGGTATCGTTTTAAAGTGGCAAAAGAGATTCCAACATTGGCTGAAGCCTATTAATCCTTTTTTTTTTCTTATACTCTCGGCAGGGACATTACCGACTTTTCTTTCTTTCTTCGAGGTCGTGGCATTCTAAAGAACAAACAGCTGCCTTTAAATAAAGCAATTATTAATAAAAATTAGAATACAGCACAAAAAAAGTATAAATAATAAGCATTTAAATTGGAAGCATTAGTTGTGAGTCACTGTGTACCTATGTAAGGTACAGTTATTCATGAGCCACTGTGTACGCCTACGCCATTTTCAAAATAACGGTCTGTTATAACAAAACTAAAAAATAAGAAAAAAATAAGAAAACTGTGAGTGAAAATTATACTAATCTATCAACCAAATATAATAGTTATAGCTAATTGCTATTTCATTGGTTTAATGTTTACATCTCAATTTTCTAGTGAATAAAGTACATGCTATCTTAGTATAGCAAACCATAGAGTCAACCGACCGATACGGGGGGCCGTCGCCCGTGGTTACCGACAACAAGATGGAATTTTTTTCCTGATGATTGACGAACTCTCGGATTAACGAATTAATCGATCCCTGAGAAACCCTTCTCATATGTGGCCCCAATGGCGACGGCCCCCCTTATCGGTCGGTTGACTCTATGGTTTGCTATACTTAGCGATTAATAGCCCGGATTGTTTTTTTGTTATATTCTGTCAGGACTCAGGAGTCAGGATCGAACGCTTAGCATATCGATAGAAAGATATTTTGTTTGTCATGTTTGTTATCTAATAAAACCCTTGCTGCGAAGAAAATAAGGTCGTAGATTCATTATCATTGTAATTCATTTTTAAGTTCTTTTGAGTCGTTTTCATTTTTACTAGCTTATTGCCCGCGACTACGTCGGCGTGGAACTTTATAAATTATCTCGTTTTTACAACATTTTCCATTACTGCTCGGCTCCTATTAGTTGTAACTCGTAGCGTAATGTTATATACCTATAGCCTTTCTCGATAAATGGACTAACCAACAAGAATTTTTAAATTCCGGCCAGTAGTTTGAGATTAGCGCGTTCAAACAAACTCTTTAGCTTTATATTATTAGTACTTATAGATCTTTTAGGATGAAAAAATTGATAATCCCACCCTTGACTGAACTTGAAACTACGGCAATTTTATATCAAGGGCTAGACAAAGTGTGTATAATTTACTAAAATACTAGCCGACCCGATAAACGTTGTCCTGCCAGTTTTGGTTTGCGAATTTAAAACATTCTACAAACACACACAAAAATGTGTTCAACTTACTACTTTCCCTCGCGCGGCTCACGGTTAGTTTTTTTTTCGGTGCAAGGTCAGGTCCACGCGCCGCGCTCCGGTTTAATCTCGCGCATCATACAATTTGTACTAGTAGTGCGAGTGGTCCTTTCATTTATATTATTATATATAAAACATTCATATTTTGAATTATTTATAATCCTTATATGTAGTAGTTCAGGCTTCAGCACACGATTGCGCACTTCATTGCGTTTTAAAGGTTTCCCCCCTTCTCCGTAACTCCGTCTGCTTGAACTTCGGCTTACTGCTCGCGGTGATTACCATTTAAATGGAAATCGTAATTTAAAACTATTTAACTTCAAATTCCATAAACACGAAATGGCTCAAATCGCAAATGTAATTGGTATAATACCCAATACTCTTTTATAAAATTAGAATGACAAGTTGAGCATCACTCATCCCTAAGTAGGAATAACTGCCCGAACGGCTAGATATGTAGTTAATATGCCTTGTAACTTGTCTGAGCTTACTAAATGTATCCAGAGCAGTCGTATATATACCGCCACACTTAAAAATCTTCTATAGTGCGATGCAGGATTATTGTGCTTATCGTGGACTATCGCTACAGATCCATGATCAATTAAGTGGTTTATGATATAATTCTAATGAAGTGTTTTGTTACTTGGTTAAATTCTGGAGTAATTGGTCTATGGTTCTGGTGAGCATAACATTTCAATATAAAAATATTATGTCATAAGCTTGTCTCACCCAAAGCACAGATTTTTATCGAAAAAGGTTTTTTATATCTATTAAATTTATTTAAATTAAAAATATATCTATAGTTTTTCTTAAAGAACCAAAAACTTCAGTTCGGTAAAATTTCGATATCTATGCCATTACCATGTAAAATTAATCAGCGACATCTAGCTGTGAAATAATTTCTAAAATTATGACACGGCTAGATGTCGCAAACGAGTTTTAAGGACTAGATGGCTCGTTTCTTACTTAATTTTTATTGAATATAACTTATTTGATACCTTTAGTGACATCAATCCATCAGGTATGAAATAAAAACTACGGACACGCTAATTTGTATGGGATCCGCTACTCTAGGTATAATTTCTCTATGGCTATAGTCAGAATTGTATATTGAGACATACCGAAAGCTCTTGTCGATTCTCTGTTATAACTGTCTAAAAGCTATTTTTCTTTAAAAAAATTCTTAAGGAATTTAAGGCTGGTAGTATAGTTTATAATATTATAGTACTTTTGTTGTGGCACAAACGATAAAACTCTGAAATTTTGAGCCCTATAATGAAAATTGTATATTAATACATACAAGTTCTTGTCGATTTTCTTATGTCCTATGTCTAAAACATATTTTTTGTACAAATTTTCGTAATGAATATGATCCTGCTTAGTATATTTTACAATATTATTGCACTTTTGTTGTAGCACAATCGATAAAACTGACAATTTCAGCCCGATAATCAATGTTGTATACACGGACATATATTATACATAGACACATTTCTTCTATTTTTTAACCTTCTTTTCCTCTGCATTTTCTGTAGGCCGATTTTAATTTTTTTTTACTTTTACTGGTAGAATCCGTTACAAATGATACTTTTTTAAATGGCATTAATGAAATTTAAATAATTTAAAGTCGGTTGCTGAGCAAAATTTCTACCCTTATGAGGAAGTACGAGTATAGTAAATTAAGATTTTTAAATAAGAACCACAGGTTCTCAACCCGCATTTCTACTTGCGAAAAGTTTACGTTAATTTTCGCGGAATATTGCTAAAAATCTTAATAAACTAACATTGCAGCTATGGGTTTCCGCAAACTAACATCTGATTCTATTAAATACCCTTATGAGGTACAAAAAATTTATTATGGTACTTATGAGGTACAAAAAATTTATCATAAACTCGGTTGCCAAGTTCCTATAGGTGTCAATTTGTGCCTTTGTGCAAACTAAAAGTAAATCTTTCGTTAACCAAAAATCGAATTGCTGTCGCATATTTGCCGGGGCTACACTCTGGATATGCGACGGCAAGGATAACATACCCGTTCCCGTGCTGGCCAGGGCTACTCTCTGGGGTGCGGTGACTGGTATGAGATTCAGTTATCTTAATAGTTGTATGCTTTTACTATCACTTCTTAACACTGCGCTATGCTTCTATTGGGTTAACCGAAAATGGAATTGCTGTCGCATATTTGCCAGAGGCTACACTCTGGATATGTAAATTAATTTATGTAAAACCAGTTGTTTTGCAGCAACCCTTGTCTGAGTTTTTAAAAAAAAACCACAAAGTTCACTAACACTACTTTATTTCAC
>JAOTAV010038301.1:4393-18518 GCA_026546445.1 Cyclargus thomasi
CAAAACAACACCAAAAAACAACCCCCCCCCCCCCCCCCCCAACCCACCCCCCCCCCCCCCCCCCCCGCGCGCCCCCCCCCCCCCCCCAAGGAACTGTAATAGAACACAAATCGACAAAAAAAGTTGTCTGTTTATCTGTTTGTACGCGCTAATCTCAGGAACCACTGGACGGAGTTGAATAAATCTTTTTTTCTTTAATAGCTATTAGGTCTGAGCAAATGTAGGATACTTTTTATCCCGGAAAAATGTACGGTTGCCGCGTAATATACAAATTTTTGCGGGCACCAACAAAAGTGTCCTAAGAAAGGTGGATGAAAAATTAGTTCATAAGAATTTTTTTAAGTTATTGTAATGTGTCAATAAACTCTTATTGGAGCATCCTTTATATGTATGTCAATGTCTAAACTCATTAAACAGCTTTATTATGACAGCTTGCGTGAAATGTTACGACTTAAGTATTTCGCGAAACAATTGTTCTACTTAGGAACTTAATTTCGGACTTATGTTTGACTTGGAACTTAATTGTTATTATGTTTGCACATTTAAAATATTTGTTTATATTTGTTGCGAGTTATGAGATTTTGCATGCCCGCAGTAAAGATTTGTTTCTTGTCTATTATTAGCTTTTGCTTGCTTCACTCGCGTGGAATACAATAGACACCTAAAAATGCAAACATTTTGAAAGCAACATTTTTCTCTGAGACCAAAATTAGCCTTTTACTCTTCGTCCTAAAACCTACGACTAGCATCACAAAAAATTACTAGAATTTATTGACTATTAAGGTAAAGTTAAGTTAGTTAAAACTGATACTCACGGTTTAATTAACTTTATTCACATACGCATACAGCCTCAGCGCAGGAAAGATTCCGACTGGCGCTCGACTCGGGCTGCAACCCCTGCGCGTGCGCAGAAACAAAAACCGGTCCCGAGTGAGGCGCGCCGCGTGTCGATAAATGCATGTCGATATGATGAATCGATAGATTGTATCGATATATAATATCGACACGTGTGTAAAGTATATGTATTATTATATAAATAGGTGAGGAGCCTACAACCACTTTCACTGTCATTAATCACACTTATATCACAGATGCTTCTCATTACCACTCCACGCCATAATACGATACACACTACTTGAATCGCAACACGAGATTACACAGTAAATTAATTAAAAGTTGATAATTATAGCCCGCACGTCAACCCTTCGACTTCCAACGAAGTTACTTGTAATTGTGTTACGTCGGCCTGAAACGTGTTCTTATGCCTGCCATACACGTTCGCGTAATTTAATCTATAGGGTAAGTGTATAATCACACCAGGCTGAAGTAAAGCGGCCGAAGTTATTTTAAATGACAGATGACAAACCATGTCGTTAACCAAGTTAAGTCGTGTTACGCTATGTACTGTCGTTTGTACGCTATGTACAGCCGAACTTCCGCCTGGCGTTTGTTCGGCCGCGTAATTTCGATCAGATATATTTTAGGGGGAAGCGAGCGGACGGGCTACCTGATAGAAAGCAACTGCCACTACATGGACGTTGTAATCGGGCCGTTGCCGGACTTTATGAGGGAGTAGGGAATCGGTATAGGGATAGGGGATGAGGGAAGTTGGGCCACCGGTAAACTCCCTCACTGAACGAAACACAGCACAACGCGCCATTTCACGCCAGTTTTCTGTGAGGCCGTAGTATCACTCCGGTTGCGTCGACCCATTCGTGCCAAAGCGTGGCTATTCCACGGCAACGAGCATCCGTATGTTGTACATATACTTGAGATCGGAAAATGTCTTATTAGTACACGCCTTCACCGGGGTTTGAACCTGCACCCTCTCGAGTGCGAACCGAAGTTTTTACCCACTAGGCTACGGACGCTCTAAATAATCTCAAATTTATACTCAAAAGCCGTTTGTCCAACTACACCGGGAGCGAGATTATTATAGACAGATAAAATGCAACTGTATGACATAGACATGTTTAAAACGTTTAAGCGTTCTATATATAAGGAGACATGACACCTATCTGAGAAGTGTACATGTGTCAGAAGTACCACTTCTGTCTAAAATGGCGTCGGATTGCAATATTATTATTGTCATCATAACTTTTTTTTAATATGCAATTGAGTGAAACTTCTGAAAGCTTAAATTAAATTATCTCAAATTATTCTTTTTTATATAATATTTCTATTTAAATGCCATTCCCTAGATTGTTAATGTGAGTACTTTTTTCTCTCGAAATCTTCGATCAAATAAGATTCACACATACCATTAAAATTTAATAAAATAATGGCACCAAGACTATCTGACACAAAACAACTTAAGTGTATTATCAAAATCAAGTGTATTTAAAAATAAAATTTAACCTAATGAGTTAAAGGTCCCAATTGTACAAAAGATAAAAACGCGGTCTCGGAGTGACTAGGAGCAGAATAGCGCTTAATAAGCGCGGTTACCGGTGCCAATTTTTAGACGTCAACTGTGAATCTTTGTAATATTTAATCGAAGCTCGAAGTAAAAGTTTATTTTTACTTATAACGAATATTTTTTTTTATTTTTGATTTCAAATGTGCTGGTTTTTTATTACGTTCTTTTTCCCTAATATTTTATTCTCAAAATCAAGTAAACGTATGTCAACAAAACTAGTTGCGTGTGCCTTGAATACAAACATTCATTTGTATATTTGCTCATTAAAATAGATAACAAGACTTTATAGAACTACAAACAATGAAATCTTGGAACTAGGTAGCAAAAACAAAGACATAGATTATGAGGAGTATAATGTACAAAGATAAACAAAATATCCTTGTTCCTAGTTTTGTAACATGAAAAATAAATCTTTTATAATACTAGCTGGCTCGTGCCCAGTTCATTGGTTCTTAATGTTGAGAAAGAACTGTAACTTTAGTTTTTTTTTTTAAATTATTTATAAACAGAAGAACCATAATGATATTGTTTTATACATTTACAGAAGTACACATTAACATGAAAATTCGATTTAAGTTCGAGACTAGAAGCGTGTATTTGTTTTGATATTTTTATGACTTTAATTTTCATACGCTCACGTTAGTTTTAAAAGTTTGTCGTATTCTGAGACAAGTACTGAGAGAGCCACTTAAGGACGCTTGTCTTCACGATCTTAAGAGCTTTACGCTATAGCCAACTACGAAGGTTTGATACTGGTTTGGTATGTAAATTGTTGGAAATAAGATGTCTGAAATTATTATGTGATAAAATTCATACACATCTCGAACCATATATTCTTTTATCTTAACGGTATAAAGGATACCAAAATTCATTTACGGCGTGGGAAGTGTACATTTTACTAAAATAAAAAGTATTTTCTACTATATATAGAAATAAAAACAATATATCATATGTCACCGTCTTATGAATTTTCAAACAGATCATAATTTTAGTAACCGAGTAAGCCATTTTTTAGCCGACTGCGCTAGAAGGAGGGTTATGTTTTTCGAGAGTACTATGTATAATTGATTGGCACTTGATGAATTTGGCTTAAGAGATGTCGTTTCATTCACATTTGTTTTTAGTCTGAAAGTGACATTAGATATATAAAACAAAATGGCGAATTTTTGGTAGCAGATTTCGAATATTACATTGTTTAAATTTCAATGGTTCCTGCAGTCGAGTTTTCGATTTTTAAATATTTAGCTTGTTCATCCCATAAAAAGTGCACATGTAATTGGATATTTCACTTTGGAAATGTCACGTTTTTAATACCAGTATGCACGGTTGCTTTCAAACCACTAAGTCGCATTAGCCGAGCACAACTCAAAGCGAGTAATTATGTATGCGTTACATTGAGTGGCGTCACAGTTTCATGACACGTGTGAGTTAACTAAGTTCTGTTTAGTGTATATATATATTTAGATGAAGCAACATAATAATCATATACATTCAATGTCATGTCATTATATTCCCTTTTTGTTACAAATCATCATCACAATCATACAAAACTCTTGTTACAATGTTAGTAACATTTTAAAACCGAAACTATACAGAATTTAATGGTATTGTTGCATATTTATCAGACCCAAGAATCGGTTAGTGCCTATTTTAAAATGATAAACAGATTTGGCACGGAACCCTAAAAAATTATAATATATAATATTTTAGACGCCGAACACGCCGCTACGTACTAGGAGCACGCTTTTACGTACTCGTAAAATACCACTACGCAGTAGTCCTAGTAGCACAACTATGCACTGGTAGCACGCTGTTACGCACTCGTAGCATGCCGCTACGCACTCGTAGCATGCCGCTTCACACTCGTAGCACGCCAGTCCGCAGTCGTAGCACGCAGGATTGCACTCGTAGCACGCCGGATTGCACTCGTAGCACGCCACCGTGCACTACGAGCACGCCGCTACACACTCGGCGCACGCTGTTACGCACTTACTGATGCATTCTAGTGTTATGCTGCTACTCACTAGTAGCATTTTTTTGCTCACTGCTAGCACATGAGGTTAGCTAATTTGTCCCGTAACTAAAAAAATCGAATCGTTCTGGAAGCAAAGCTGACCTACGATAATCAGAACGTCCTCCAACTTGGCCACTTTAATGGCGCGATTTTTTAAGCGAGCCCGCGTCTTGAATATAAATTCATTCCGAACTTTCCTCTTATCCGCTGGAATTTAAATGAGGGCCAACCATGACAGGTACGTGGGGTGCTATTTTCCGATCAGCGTCGTAATATTCCTAGTAGAAACGAAATCAAGTATCCGGCTAGTAGCTGGCCAGTTAAAGTAGACTGTAGACTGGTGGCCGGTTTCACTGGATATCAAATAAAATATGGCGGCTTTACAAAAGCTTTCAGCCTTTTAATTTCTTTCAAGTTTTGGTGGCCAGTTACTAGACTTCATCACTGGCTAGTTATTAGATATAATGAAGCTAAACTCGGATTAATTGTACTAGGGATCTTTAGAGTTTGGATGGACCAAATATATCTACAGACTGTAATAAATATAAGTGATATTTTAGGTATTATATGTAAAGCGCCGAAAACGAAAAAATATTTTATTGTCATTTGTATAAGCCAGTGACTTCAATTAACCCGTACAGATGACATTTTTTTTTTCACTTTTGGCGTTGCTACTTTTACATATAACTCTATAGAGACACTCACTCGGCTTATTTGGTATAGAGATAGTTAAGTTCTGGGAAAAGACATAGGGTATCCCGGGATATGTACGGTAAACTTTATAAACTATCCCATTTTTACAACATTTTTGATTACTGCTCGGCTCGTATTAGTCGTAACGTCCAGTTCCGGCTAGCCGGCTAGTAGTTTTTCACATGAGCGCGTTTAAGCAAACTCTTTAGCTGTATATTATTAGCAAAGATATATAATAGGGGAAATTGAAAAAGAGCCAGTTGACGGGCCTACGTCATTTGGTCGGAATATGTCAATTCCATAGTAATTGTAATCTGTCGCCTGAGTTTGACATAACGCGACCAAATTACATAGATCCACAATCTGTATCTCTTTCAAGTTCTCTGATTTTACATTTATCATTATTATTTCAGTATTATTTTATATAACATACTTTATCAGTCTTATCAAATAGAATAACATCTCGTTTTATGAACATTTCGGTATGTAAAAAGTAATTTCGTTGTGTCCCACGGGTTAAATATATTTGTAACTTCATTTAGATAAAATATAACAGTCATTTTGGAATAACGCTAATAAAAGAGCTATCCTTATAAAGGTATTATTTAAAATCAAAATTTAACGACAAAATAGATGCCCGAAGCCATAGAAATATATTTTGTGCTGTTATGTGATTTTATCCTTCTTTAATAATGTAACTAATTTATTTGTATTTATACAAATATTTTATAACTTACAATCTATACTAATACTTATCTATATATTAATACGCGAGCGGAAAACTTTGTTCCCCTTTTTACGAAAGACGCGTAGATGTAAAAGCGTGAAATTTCTCCTAGTTATAGTGGATATGGAAGAGGAGAGTGGAATACCAATATTATTTTAAAATGTGTTTTAATCTTAGATATTTTAAATAAATAAAATGCTACGCACACTACAACACGCATACTACAATATTTTGTGACATGACACGATAATCATACACGAAATACTCTTTTGTTAAGTGGTACCGGTGGTAGGCGCCGTAGTCTCGACGTTCAGAAAGTGTACTTAAAGTACTTATTTTGAATAAAAAGATTTTGATTTGATTTGATTTAAGCGCAGCAAGATGCAAGATCACCTAGGGAGCTTGTGTGACGTCAAAGTATATAATAATGGAATAAGTGGGCTATATACTTTGAAGTGGTGCCTATTATGTTGCATGAGCTTGGGTCTATTTAATAGAACTTACCCTAGAGTTTTTGCCTAAAGAAAGCACCGAATGGTTGAAGTATTTTTTTTTAATAAAATTTACAGTCCTGGTAATGATATTTTTATGCCAAAATGAAGTCTGCTATTAAATTGAGAATAGATTATATATTTTTTTTTAAGATGGATTTTAAAATTAATGATCGAATATTGGCACGCGGTGACCTCTAGGAATAATAAAAAGCTGAAGAGTTTGTTTGAACGCGCTAATCTCAGCAACTTCTCCTCCTACATATCAACTGTAACTGGGAGTAGTCCTATGTTTTTACATCTACGCGTCTTTCGTAAAAGGGGTACAAAGTTTTACGCTCGCGTATTAATAAAGATTCCATCCACTTTCACCGAAGATATTGAAACCTATCTTTATTATTATAAGAATACACAATACCTTTTATCCCAAACTAAATCTATTCCCGACGCGCTTGAAAAATAATTTGATATGGCGTCGGATACCAAACTTTGTTTGACAATATCGAATATTTTTCTTCACAACAAACAGATTCGATGACCTAAGATCTAATATGAAAATCTCGTGTTTATTACCAATATTTACTAAAACGACTGGACTTACTTTGATAAAGTTTTGTTTGCTTATCAAATCAATCTGAGAAATAACCAAAACATGGTATCAGATCACGTGATCCTGAATAACGCTTTTGAGGTTTTTGTTAAATTTGTTGATTCTGATTTTTATGTTATAAAGATAAAATTAAATATATTTTTTAATATGTTTGTTTGTCCATAACGTTGAGGTTTTTCAACTAAGCTTTAGGCTCTTTAATAAGCGAACTAACTGCTTTCGTAAAATAAAACTTTAATAATTTGTGGACGTCCTAATTCCATGGAAAGATGCATGCAAAGGCTAGTAAATAGTTAATGTCAAATGGCTCTTTACGTCGCGTCACGTGCAATGACCCTGAATATTCAAATGCATAAATTTCGTCCACTTCGTGAAAGATTTAACGTTTATACGCGAGCGATGGAGCGGATTATTCCTTTCTGTATTTCAGGTCGAGCAAAAAGCGTTTGATCATTCGTAATATTAGAAAATCTTTTTAGCTGTATAAATCGGCATGATTTATTTTATTTATTTGTGTTATTAAGGAATTAATTTTAACTTTAATAATAAATTACTATCGTCAAATGCCCGTACCTGTCTTTACGCTTCATCGACAGACCTTCAAAGTCAATCGTGGTACAAGTTAATTATTACCAAAACGCTGAAACATGACTATCATACAATATTTCATTATGGAGTGCTAGTTTTTTGGGCTTAGATTAAGTAAACGGGACCTTATTATTATAACTAGAGGTTGCCCTGTTACACTTACAAATATTTGAATCCATCGTGTAGAAGGGCTACAAAAATATAATCTATTCTGTATTTAATCACAGGCTTTAATTTGGCATAAAGATTTTGTTACCAGGCCATTAAATTTTACTAAAAAAAATAGAGACCATAAAAAAAGTATTTTGTGTATGATTATCGTGTCATGTAAAAAATATTGTAGTGTCCGTATTGTAGTGTGCGTAGCGTTTTATTTTTTAAAAATATGCAAAATTAAAGCATATTTTTAAATAATATTTGTATTACACTCTCCTCCTCGGTATTAACTCTGATTGGGAAAAATTTCATGCTTGTACATCTACGCGTTCTAAAAAGGGGTACAAAGTTTTCCGCTCGCTTATTAATATACAGATTATAGTCATTAGAACTTGATATAATTTCCGACTGTTATTTTTAGAAGATGGTTAATTTCTATACTTAAAATTCCATTACACCGTTACAATATGATCTTACAAAAGCATGCTTAAAATAACCCAGCTAACGCCGCTATTTTCATATCACACTATATTACATACAGGTCACAAACGCCTTTGCTTCATAGACTATATACGTGTTTGCTTTTGAACATCGCAAGTTTATTTTCTCCATATGTGTCCACAGTACGAGGCCAGAATTTAATAACAGATAATGACGCGAACATATTAGTATTCCATCCGACAGAACATTGTTTTACTAAATTGCCGCATCTTAATAGCTACGGCTTATATTCACTGTAAGTTTTAATAACATAACATTATATTTAATCATGAAGAAAATGCTTCAATAAATTATTTTCATTAAATATTAAATTGCTTTTAAATATTATAAAAAGTCTGGAATGAGATTTTCTGTAAACACCGATTAATACAAATTATATACTAGTATATTATTATATACTATACTAGTATATAATATATTGACGTCCTCAGTGGCTCAGTTGGTAAGCGCGTTACTAGCTTACGCCGGGGGTCGCGGGTTCAAATCCCGCCGACGGAGCAAGTTTTTCAATGTTCCTGGGTCTTGGATGTGTATTAAATATGTGTATCATATAATAAAAATCTTAAATATGTGTGTTGTATAAAAAGTCATAAATATATTTCCGTTGTCTGGTACCTGTAACACAAGTCTCTCGGGTACTTAGCACGGGGTCAGACTGACGTGGTGTAAAGCGTCCATAGATATTATTATTATATGCTAGTACTTATAACTTACTTATACATCTGAACAGACGGTATGTTAGTAAATTTGATTACGGATATTAAAATGAAATAATATAGGCCGTGTTCGCTAGCGTTTTTTCATGGGTGCATGAAAGATATCATTTTGCCTGATGCAAAAATAGTAGCTTCTATATTTTGACTTAAGTTAATATCTTACAAGAGTTCAAAACGTTAGTACGTATGTTTATCTTTTATGTAATAAAAGCGATATAATTTCCGTTATTAAATAATACTGAGCGATACTGGGTATGGGTAAACATTTCCCCGCAATTGCAAACAACTTGAAGTACGAATATCGTCGTTTCAGTTGGCAATCGACCAGCCTCTTGACCTACACAGGAAGTGCAGGTAAACGACTCGTTACTTGGATTTTACTTCAAGAATAAAAAAAACTTTCAAGTAAATGAGCCAAATACTGGCGGTTCTATGCCAACTCGCCCTAAACGCTGATAAAAGCCTCAAACATATTTTTAATCCAATTGATGAGTCTATAGCGTTTTATATGGTACTGGTTTTTGTGTTAAGAAGTATTTTCATACAAACGTTCATATCCTATTCTATCCTCTTGGAAGAAGGACATATTAAAATCCTTTCTTAGCGTCTATTCTCTTCTGCATGCCAAATTTCAACCAGATCCGCACAGTGGTTCGAGCTGTGATTTGATAGACTGACAAAATATTTATGTCAACCTGTTAGTTTTATTTATACATTTAGATAACTTTTTTATAAAATCAGAAAGTAAGCTTATATTAAATAGTAAAATAAATAGTAAGCAGCAGAAAAACAAGCACTTATCAAGATCGTTCAAATCACTCAAATCTCTTGCTCAAATTTTTATTTTCACTTTCATCTGATATTATCAAGATAATAAGTGAAATCAATACACAAACGCATTTTAAAATAACAATGCATATTTATCGCTTTATCTACACAATTTTCTCGATCTCTAAACATGGGCACAGGAAAAAATATTTTCTCTATTGTTTACATTTTCACATAGGCATCTTGAGCGTTAAGTGGCGTGAAAACTGCAAAACTTGATTAAATTAAGAGATGATTGAATTATCATTACTAGAGGTCGCCGTGTGGTCGAAATTCGACCATAAATATTAAATATTTAAATCTATTGTGTAGAGAAGCTTTATAAAATATTATATATTCTCAATTCAATCACAAACTTTAATTTGGTATACCTTTACCAGGCTATTAAATTTTATGAAAAAAAAAAAAAAACTTAAACCATAAACAAAAGAGTATTTCGTGTATGATTATCATGTCATGTCAAAATATTGTAGTGTGAGTATTGTAGAGTGCGTAGCGTTTTATTTATTAAAAATATCCAAAATAAAAGCATATTATAAATTAATATTGATATTCCACGCCTCTCCTCCATATCAACTATGAGAAATTTCATGTTTTTACGTCTACGCGTCTTTCGTAAAGGGGTACAAAGTTTTCCGCTTGCGTATTAATTATATATAAATTCATTTACTCTGATTCACACCCTCACCTTTTTAAAACTCGTTTAAAATTAGAACAGGTTTATCGATTTTCGAATGTTCTACAAATAATTAGTTCATACTAATTTTGTCGCCTAGTTTGTTTAGACACATTAAACTTCCATCAGCCGTATTCAGCTGCCAAATTAGCTGTACTAATTGAAAAGTTAGTGCGAGCTAGACGGGAATTATTAAGGTATTAGGTTATGCTTTTAGTTTGTTGTCTAATTAGTTTAGTATGACGTGAACAATAACTGAGGGTGCTCCTGTTAGCAAGTAAGAGTACAAAACTCTTAAGATTACACTGTTAAAATTTTTTGTAAACTACGAAGTAGGTAGCATTTTTACAAATATTCTGTAATAAATTATGTAGTAAAATTGCATGACTGAGTTTCACATTTCTAAAAATGTGGCGCGTAAAAACTTTCTACACAAATTTAGTAAATTTACTATGGAAATTTTTAATAGTATACGTCAGTCACGAATACTGAACTATTTAACTAAATAATATACAGATAGGATATTGGGTGACTTAAAATTCTTTTTCTTAGTTACTAATTATTAGGATTACTAATTAATAGGATTCTTTTCATGCCGATGGGAGTCTTTTCTGGCAACCTCCGGCAGAACGTAATTGCACATTTGCCAATGCATTTTTTTTAATGATATTTAGGGGACAAGCGACAGGTTACCTGATGGTAAGCAACTGCCATCGCCCATGGACACACTTATGATATCCTTGCCTGCCTTTATAACGGAACAGGGAATAGGAATAGGGGATTTGGAAAGTTGCGCCACCGGTAAACTCAATCACTGAACGAAACACAGCAGAACGCCGTTTCACGCCAGTTTTCTCATAGCCTCGTAAGTTCACTTCACTAAATGCGTCACGTACGGTGCGAATATGCAAGGTTACAAATTATTTCATAAAACGGATTCTAAAATAAAAAAGCTTCTGTTTAATAGCATAGCTTAGAATAAATGACAATTTAAGGAAAATTGTATAAAAGCATTTTATAAGCCCGTAAACAAAGTTTGTTCGGCGTCGAGAACGCGTCTCCAATTAACAAAAACTAAATGTTTATCGACAAGAAGATAAATAGCGAAACTTTAAATTGCTTTAGGTCGACTCTGTTACGTTGTGTCGGGCAAAACATTAATTATGGAGGTGCTAAAAATTAATTAATTCTATCGATTGTATCGTGTGTAGGCGTTAAGCTAAATTTGCAGTTACGTAGTGGTAATGTAGTTATGTTAGCAAATACCTAGAGTTAACATAACTTTAGCAATTTGTTTGTTTACTACACAGGTTAACTCCCACGCCGGTTTCGGTGACGGTGGACGGCTTCATTGAAACCGGTTCAGCCGCTATGCCGGATTAATTTTTAAAGTATATAATTGTATGTGCAGTACACAAGATTAAACGCGTTGTTAGCTTATGCCAGGGGTTCCAGTCCCGCCGACGGAACAAAAGTTTTTCAATGTTGCAGGGTCTTGGATGTGTACGAGTATAATGTTATATGTGTATCATATAATAAAAATCTTAAATATGTGTGTAGTATAAAAGTAATGAATATATTTTCGATGTCTGGTACCTGTAACACAAGTTCCTCGGGTACTTAGTACGGGGTCAGACTGACGTGGTGTGAAGCATCCATAGATAAAAGATAATCCCAGTGGGTCAGATAGCTTACTACTAGCGAAACTTCTTACTTTTCGAATCGGGTGATCAGCTTATATTGTCCTAACCAAACTTGAAAAAAAATCCTTCGTGGATATCAAACCCACGACTTTCGAGTCAAGAACCACGGACGCCTCCAGATCACGTAGGCGTTATTTTATAGTAACGTAGTTTTTACGTAACTCCCAAAAGTGAAACACCACCGGCGCTGAAGTGGAGCGATTGACGCGCGTCTCGTATTTTATTCAAACACTCTTTACCTAAAGTAACTATTTCTGTTATGTCATCCACTAAATTGTGTCTGAGCCTTTCCAGCGCGCTCTTTGAGTGATGGTAAAAGCAAGCTTAAGTGGCCCTTTTGATACATTACAAATGCTGACATTGTTTAGTGAGACCTAAACATGAGAACTTTTAAGCAATATTAAGCCGAAAGCGACAGATCAGACAGACGATCCTCTATGATTAAAATATATTAAAAGTATGAATAAAAATAATTAAAATATATGAAAAACTGCAGAAATATAAAAGAAAGTCGGACACGGCAGAAATTTCACATGCTGGTAAATGTTATAACGAAGGTATCCGCTATTAAAAGATTTTGATAAATTCCACCCCCTAATATATATTAGGGGGTGGAATTTATATATCGAAGTCGGTTAAAAAAATTAGGTAAAGATACACATATTATATTCAATACGTGGCATGGCATATGGCACAAATCATCATTTATTTTTTATAAAATAAGGGGGCAAACGAGTTATCCGATGGAAAGCAACTACCGTCGCCCAAAGACTCTAGTAACATCATAAGTGTTGCTGGTGCGTTGCCGGCCTTTTAAGGGGGGAATTAGCTCTCTTCTTAAAGGTTTGCAGGTCGTAACGGTCCGGAAATACTGCTAGTGATTGTTAAATCCAGATTTTACTGTGCGAGGCAGAAAGTTACGCGTAAGCGTAAGATGATTAGAGACGTAAGTCTTAAAGTAGCAGGTGGAATGATTCCGAACAATTCCTCTGAGCACTCCCCGTGATAAAGTCTATAAAGGGTGCAGAGCGAAGCTTTATGTCGGCGCAACTCCAGGGGGTTCAGCTTGTTTGAAACACTATGGCAATCAACAATCCGAGAGGCCCTTCGCTGGATACGATGCAATTGGTATTTAGGTGCCCCTGCCCAGAGATGAGAACAGTATTCCATATGGGGTCGAACCTGTAAAGCTGTAGGCGTTGGATCGGACTAAAATACTGTCTCGCTCTGTTCAGAAAATCAAGTTTCTCACTTACAAAACGGACGAGTAGTCGATACCAAACAACTACTTAATTAAATGAAAAGTTAAGGGGCATATTTCACACAATATATCACGGCCAGTTTGAGTTAGTTAGCAATTAACCGGCAGCGGCCAGCGGCGGGGGAAGTGAGAAATACAAGTGGTGAAAGTTTCAAATTTAATCAATTTCTCGCTCGACAGACTACGTTATTTAGAAACTGTCCTAAAGTATTTCTAATCAACGTTATAAAAATACGTTCGGCTGTATCATAATATTTTTGATTCTTGTGTTATTAATATTCTTGTGTGCGTGTATTTGCCACTAAACCCCTAAGCGACTGGACTGGTTTTACTGATCCTTTTAACTAAAAACTATTCTCAATCCCCTTCAACACACGTCCAAGGGGGCCTGAAAATAGTTTAGATTCACAAATTAGCCCGGAAAGACAGCGTCGTCCGTTGGAGCCGCTAGTTTAAAGATCTCTTCACATAGTACTGTATAATATTTTATCATACAGCTGGTTAGTGTCACATAATATAATTATAATTATTAAAAATCTACGAATAAGATCCCACAAAAACCTTTTCTTTTAAATTGGAAATATTTCAAAAAATGCTTGACTTACCTTACTAAATTTAAAATTCTATTAACACATTACTGATAAAATCAAAATCAAATTTTTTTAATTCAAAATAAGTACCTTAAGTACACTTTCTGAACGTCGAGACTACGGCGCCTACCACCGGTTCGGGAACTAACCCG
>JAOTAV010038312.1:0-18517 GCA_026546445.1 Cyclargus thomasi
AAAAAAAAATAAAAAAAAAAAATATATCCACAGCCGAACATAATAACCTCCTCGTTTTTGGAAGTCGGTTAAAAATAGTAAAATCTTCCTTTTAGGATCTCTCATTCATGTCTTTAACAGTAACAATAATACCGGCCACGTGTGAGTTGGACTTGTGCACGAGGGGTTCCGTATTAGTAAAAAGCAAAAATTAAGAGAACATGTTTCTGAAGGTTAAACCGTTTTAAGAGGTCACATTGTTTCAAGCGATAGCGCGATATAGACGTACTGCTGTGCCATCTAGTACCGTAAGGAAGAAACTGAGTAGTATATCCAGATTGCCAGCAGTGAGATGGCGCGAGTGTCCGTATCCAACAGTACCCGTTAGGTGACCAGCTTTGAAAATTCAAAATAGATATGAAATCTAATCTTATTATGGACATTGAGAGTCTATTCACGAAATACGGCGACGGAACAATAAATTTACTTGACATCTTCAGCAGCTGTTCAAAATTGTGCTGACTAATGTTCGTTTCATTTTTAAAACATCCGCAATATTTTTCTTTATCCACCTCATATTTCATATTAGAGTTGGTATAATGCCTGCGACTTCATAGCGTTATATTTCACATGTAGTAGGAACCGTCTATTTTGAAATGCGAGAATAATTGGGAAGGATTTCTGCGAGAAGGAAGGGAATAATAATTGAAGATATAAGTAGAAGAAGCGAGTAACTAACATTTAATAAACTGCCGTATTATTGAATAAACGCTTTAGGACCGGAATATATGTACTATTGTTTATTGTGTAATAATATAAATTAAAATAATGTCAATTTGATGTATAGCTATATAATAGATATAAAAACTAGATAATGAAATTGTAAAATTATGAAACTTATCAAAATTTTATGAATAAAGGAGCATTTACTCGAATTTTGTAAAATGTAAGTAATATATAGTGCATCTACCTCACCATATCTCTGCATCACCCTAAGGTTTGGCTGGAAGAAAATGCCATTAGGCATTAAGCCCACCTTTGTACCCCATTGTGCAAAAAGTGTTAAATAAATAAAATAAAAAATATACAAGTATATTTTGGCTCGAGCATTTTTTTTACTAGCAACATTATTTTGACGCAGTCTTTTGTTTTTGGTTGAAATTTCACAATCGGGTTTCCTGATTTTAATATTTAGATATGAGTTTATAATCATGTGGTTTTTTAAATAAGTCATGGAGATGTTATTTATCTAAACAAACGATATTAAATTTTAAAAAATGTGTAAAAATACCATATAATATGATATGAGAAACAGGATTTTGTCCCTCCATCGGGTATTGAGAGCATGATTTTGATTATAACAAATACTTGGAATTATGTAAAATGTACTTGATTTATAACAAACAACACTTTGTCCTGTCAATGTCAATAAGAATAAAACTTTACATTTTAGAAAAACTTATATTGAAAAACTCGTGTTTAGTTCTCAGGATCTGATAAAACATCAAAATATTTTTCGCCAGTACAATAATTGTGTGATACCATACACAAAGTTTTTGAATTTGGAAGGTTTTTTTCTAGGTTCAACTTTTTGTAGCCAGAATGTGCTATCTTAGACCTCAGTACAAACTAATGGTATAATTATATCGACGCATCGGCACTATAACTCAAACGGATGGTAATAATTGTCTTGTATTAATCAACGCTGGAATGCATGGATAAGTCCTCTCCATTAGAATGGTAATAGAAACAATAGAACAAAGAATTGCACAATGTAATGGCTGTTGTATGGAAAGATAGTTATCGACAATCCACACTAATATTATAAATGGGAATGTGTATCTGTTTATTCTTTATTCGTGCCCAACTAAGCGATCAGTTGACTTGGTTTTTGGCATAGATTTAGTTGAAAGGGTTGCAAGTAACATAAGCTCATTTTGGCAAACAACCATATCCAAAATTTTTGCACTTAAAAGATTTTAAAATATTATGTGAGTGAAGTCGCGGGAAAAAGATGGTTAGCAATCATAATTAATCTCGTATCATAAATAAAACTCAGAGAGTGCAATGGGTAACGCTGCGAGTTTTATTGAACCGTTTGTTTAAGGTAATAAAACGTTTGGTTCGAAGGTATTTAATTTGAAACCGTGCCAAATTAGTTTACCTCAAGTCGGATTGTAGACAATATGACCGACCTAGATGCCGCATACTTCGCCCTGTCTCAGGATAGATATAGTCTGCTCTCTACTACCCTACTCTCAAATGGCGCATTTAAATCTTCGGATTCGACCGAACGCTGTCGTCTTACTCACATGCCGTGGGAGAGCCACACTTCGGCACGAACGGGTCTTACAGAAAACTGGCGTGAAACGGCGTTGAGGTATCATCGTTCAGTGAGTGAGTTTATCGGTGGCCCAACTTCCCTCCCTTCCCTCATAAAGGCTGGCAACACTTGAGACTCTTCGGATGTCACGAGTGTCCATGGGCGACGGCAGTCTCCCACGGCAAGAAGTTTAGTCTTAGAGCTGAATGAAAAAAGCTTTAGACTGTATTCAGTGAACTTCGCAACTTCAAAAATCGCTAAGAAAAATACCCTATATATATCCATTACCGTCTTCCAAAGAATCGCTACACCCAGCTAAATTTATAGATCAGTTATAACTTGAAGAGGTAACTAACACAAAATTGATTTAAAATATTGAGTTAGGCTGACGCTGTAGCTAGTCTTTTCTTAGAAAGTGACACTATTGAAGTTATTTACAGTATTAAAACATCCGCCACAGACCACAAACGTCATCCCTTCTCAGCCTTACCGTAATTTACGACGTAGCTCCGTGAATAAGACGTGTGTACACCTGTTACTTTTCAATGTGGGACCTAAAATAAATTGTTTACACGCGATCAAAATGTTTATGTAGAGAACGTGCGTTGAAAAAATTAAGGTACAATATTACCCGCAAATTCACGTGTGCAGAAACTATACATTTTAAAAAGTATAAGGGCCTGTTTCACCGCTTACAGATAGTCTATTTATTTGACTGATATTGTATGGAGAATCTGTCAAAAAAGTTGTGGACAGAAACTTTAACAGTAAGCGGTGAAACAGGCCTAAGTCTTCTTCTATGAGGAGGAATAGAGAGTTTGTATTTTTTGTTTAAAAGTTAGGGTAGCCATTCGAAGCAAACAGTTGTAATAGTGCATCTATGAGTGAAAAGCTATCTTTAAGTATGGATAATAATGGATAATAATAAAATGGGTACAGATAATAAAATTTAAAAACGAAGTATTATAACTTCTAGATAATATTCTTATTCTATAGAAGGTGCTCAGTAGCAATGAAAGCACGTACAAAGATTACAGCTAAAAATTTTACGCGTAGCAGCTATGAATATCAGTTCCGGTACTAGAATGTTCTAAAACCGCTGTCTTTAACAGAGTACCAAATACCAAATACCGAATACCAAATCACTTATGGGTCACTTCGTCAGCTCTTTTGAATAATAACTGAAAAATTAAAAAGATTTATGTTCAAAAGTTAACCCGGCAAGACTAGCCAGCATTAGAAACTCGCTTTTCAAGTTGTCAGATCTATTTAATAAGGCATTAAAAACATCGACTCGAAGAGAGACATCATCAGACAATAAATCAAAGTGCGCAACTTACAACGAAAAACGAGCTACTCATTGCGTAACACTTCCTAAATTAAAATGTTTGGATAAAATTTCGCAAAGACAATCGAGATTAGCGCCACGATGAAAAATAACGGCGGTGTACAGTAGGCAAAGTAAGACAATATTTAGATTACCTGTGGGAATTGTTACATAAAAAGTTGTTAGTCTTTCTTCACTTATACCATTTTCATCAACTTGATGAGTGACAGTCCGTCCCGTGCGTTTTAACCAAATCTTTTTGACATGCACGTTGATACCAGAGTATGTAAGAACTAAGTTGGTAATCTTCATAGAAAGTGGCTGCGCGACTTACAAGTATAGGTCGCAGTATCTATGCGCCGCAGGCCGCGGCACGCACTGCCACTCCTAGCGCGAGCGCACAGCCTTGTTGATGTGTCTGTGCGGAGGTCGATAGATACTATGATGACCTAGTTGGTTCTATATACTTGAACAAAATGCCTTTTAGGGCAAATTCTCTCTTTCATGTTGCTATTTAGTGATAAGTAACATAGTAAAGAGCCATAGTTAACTTTAATTTAGATCAAAGCACTAGTTTCAGTTTAAGACAGTTACAGTTTTTTGTAGACAGTAGGCAAATGTGAGCGGTATTCAGTCCTAGCCTGCAAATGTGTAACACTACAATACATTTCGGTATTTGTACTCCTTCTAATTGCCTAGTCTTCCCTTTTAACGGTAGACTCACCAGGGCTGCCACTATTCAGTTAAAATAATGAAGATTTTTGAAAATTTTAAAATATGCAACTGTAAAAAAAAGGTTTTTGAAGTCTTTAAGTCTAATGTAATTTTATCTTCAATTTACGATAATCATTTTTAGTTGCATAGGTATTTAAATTCTTTTACGCAAAACAGTGTGACATTTACTTATTTTTAGCAGTTTCTTAAAGCTATTGTAACACAGGAGTTTTGCAAGTTCCAGTTGTAGGCTGCAATGAGAAAAATGTAATTGTCTTTTCGTTATAAAATCTTCACTTGGTAGCCCTAGTTTTAACAAAACGACGTTCTTTTGTGCAGCTCTTTATCAATTTTATAAATCATTTCAACAGCTCTATCATGTTTAATGGCTAATTTATTCAGAAATAATTGCTTAATGGGCCAAGTTTGTTATTTATTTACACCAATTTACCACTGCAATGTACAGAAGGTGATATTTATTTATTCATTGAAAGTGTGTAGTTGAAGAACGAAAAAGTAATAACATCAAATGTAATATCGGGGAAGTTTTTGTCGGTACTAGGTCGGTATATTGCTGACTAATTTGGTCAATTTAAGTGAAACCTAATATTTTTGAAAGAGAGCACTATTTAGGCGCAGTACACACCTTATCCAATTGTAGGCAATACATTTCGACACATGCGGATGCGTGTCGCCATTATCTACATTCTACATAATATGCCGCCGGCTTGTGCCGCTGACACGTGTCAAGAGACGCTTGTTGGCGGCTTAAATATGTGGACCACTTCATAAGTAAATGAAGGTACCACGTGACAAGTTGAAATATCTGTTGCTATGGTTCTATTGTTCAATCTAAGCAGACTTCGACACATTTTAGTCAATTTTTGATAAAGGTCAGCATAATGAAGTGAAGGCATTTTCCACTTCAGGCCTAAACTAGTTAGTTTAACGGCTAACTGATAATTTGACTATTATTAAAAATCGTCAAAATACTCTTTTAGAATAACATAACTACCAAAATAACCTAATTTAACACCAATTAGAAGCTCAGCTTGACGCAACTGTGCCTTCACATCCGCATCATTGTTTCATGCGATACATCAAGCCCTAGATGTCTAGTTTAACCCTAAGTGGCTTGCGTCGGCCCCATCCAATCAATGCTTGATCTAGGATAAGTGCCCTAGTATCTTTTGATCGCATTAGAACACTAATGACTATTTTCCATCCGCTTAATCCTGGTATTTATATAGATTATTTCTAGCCCATAACGTTTTATGGATGTAATAAATTATGTTGAATCGTAAATTGCTTGCAATCAAATTGAGTGTCGCAAAAAGCGCTTCATAAAATTCTCTCGTGTAATGTGAACAAAACATTCGATTTTATATTTTATACATCTTATAAATAACGCGAATGATTTGATAATAATATTTTTATGATAGAGATCTAGTTATAATAACTAGAGGTTGCCCTGTGGTCGAAATTCGGTCATAAATATATTAATCTATCGTGTAGAGAAGTATAGCTTTCCGTGAAGCCGCGGTTTTTCTCGGATTGGGCCGGCTCATTCGTTCCCAAGCTCGGTTCTCCCACAGACAAAGTAGCAATATTTTTTTAACCTTAATGAGACACGCTAGATTCACTAAATATAGTGGAAATAATGTATGAAAAAGTGTGTTTCATAAAGTCATCATCAGGTGTGTCGAAAATATGTCGAAATCTTTGTCGAAACTTTTTTAAAATCGAAATGAATATTGTGGAAATAGTGGATGAAAAAGTGTGTTTCTTTAAAGTTAAACATTTCCACCATAAATCAGCAGTACAATCAATTACGTATAATTTTTTAAAATTAAATCAGGTGAAAAAAGATAAAACAGATTACATGATGGAAAGTATTTGTTTACCGTTTACCGTTTATAAATTATATGTCATTTACTGTCACCCAAGGACACTTTTCACAAGTTTCTCGAAAATTCGAGTTAATTTTACAGCCTGTAAATTAAAATCCTAGTCAAATAGGCAATTACACTGTTTGCAGTATCATTGTGCTGTAATGAAACTCAATCGACCGAAACTAAAATCATTCTCGCCGCTGCATTAACTCGACAAACGTCCACAAATTAGAAATATTAAGAGAACTTGTTAATGCTGAGAGCTTGAGTGAAATGGCGCGAACAATCACAAAAGATATGAAAATGGCGCCGCTTTCCGCGATAATTGTAGAGTATTCGTCTTAATTAGGAGTTGGATGAAATTGATCATAAATGTGTTTGTGAGCTGAGAGATACTTTACTAATCTATACATATAGTAAAACAGTGAAATTGGAGTGTCTGTACATTTAATATTTTTACAAAATAATCAATGTGGGGCTGCTAAGGAACAGTAATAGAGCACATATCGACAAAAAATTGTCTGTTTATCTATTTCTCTGTTTATACGCGCTAATCTCAGGAACTACTGGACGGATTTGAATATATCTTTTTTTGATTATTAGCTCTTAGGTCTGGGCAACGTATAGGATACTTTTTATCTCGGGAAAATGTACGGTCCCCGCGTGATATACAAATGTCAGTAATAATTTAAACAAAATTAATAATAAACGTAACTCATTCGAGAAAATTTTTACCTATGTCTACTCTACTATGGTACGTAACCCTTCGTGCGCCCTTCTCGTACTTGGCCGGTTTGCTTCAGTAGTAGATTATAAGCGTACTTACCCCTCAGTACGGGAATTTTTCTCCACCTACTTAGATACGCTATTCCATTATTAACACGAACTGTCTAACTTTGAAAAGGTGGAGTAACATGTTCGCCGGGGCATTAATATCGAATGATGTTGGCAAGACTTCCAACCAGTCGCCTGTCTTAGAACTTTGATTATACCAATTTGATTTCCAACTTCGTGAATTGTATATGTGGTGGGATATTGGGATATTGTTTGATATAAATGAATCCCGCAGCTTGTAGTTCGTGTATTGGTTGTGCAAATGTATTGATGTGAAAAGAAATAGTATCCTGCATCAAACCAGCTACCCTGTCTGCCTGGTATCTATAGGATAACTTTCCACTAAGTAATTTCAGCGTTAAATTCGGAGAAATATCTACTAGCAAACTTTCAAAATATTTGTGTGATAAACTGCCATGGGTACAGTTATTAAAGGGTTTTGAACTGTCTGCCTCGACAATAATAAAAGTACTTCTTATTATCTAGTAAATATAATTGGTGAAAATGGTTAAACAGTGCACAGGTCATTTTAAAAATTCATTTAATATACTCGTATGTCCATCTGAGGCATGGATCATGTCACTTGTCAGACAAACAGCTGATCAGCCTGCATTGTTCTGACCAAACTTGGAAATAACATGTTTCCAAAGTGGGAATCGAACCCACGACCTCCGGGTTAACAGCCGAGCTCTGTACCCCTAGACCGCGGGGGCGTTAGATTATAAAGAGTGTAAATTATAAAATGTTTCAGCGTTCATAAAGTTTCATAGTCAACTTTTTATACGCAGTCAGTGAGACCATCTGGTAAATACCTAGTTTCGTTTAAAAAAATTCCCTAACTTTTCCCGGTAAAATTACTGTGCGTCCTAAAAATATACTTCATTATAACTACATTAAAAGTCAATTATGATGAGGAAACTTTATTTTATCAGTAAAATGATTATCTTATAAAACTCCGTGAAAGTCATTAGGGAAATTTAGAATTTTTGCGGGACGAAGGTAAAATATGTTCGATCACTTTCATGAGAACAGAGCATTGAAAAGTTTTTAATAAGGTTTTTACATTTTTTTGGGGTTAAATTTCGTTTTGTACTTAATTGAAATGGGTTGTGGTGAGTTTGTTTGGATATTTGTCCGTCAATAGCGCCAAAACTACTTAACGAATTTTGAAGAAGTTTATAGAAACTAAATTATAGATAATTTCTTCTCGTGTATTATGTTCAAAATTCTGACTTCACAGTGTTAGATATTACAGCTGAAACCACTGTTTTTTCCAAAATTTTGTCTGACAATCGACTACCATCTAATTTTTATACGTCTTTGTGTTGTTCATTCTTAACAGTAACGCCCAATGTAGTAGACATAGGAAAGCTAATAATATAAAAATTCTCGTGCCAATCTGCTAGTTACTTTAAGGCTTTACCGGTTTCAACCAAATTTTATGTGCGCATTCAGTAGGTATGAGTATCGAAGTATTTATTTTTAATCACCCTATATTTAGATAATTATCTAAATATTGTTTATTCAATTAAAGTTAAGCACTCATTATTTTAAATTAAGTAATACAGAATGATGAATAATGATTAGTGTATAGATTTTCCATAATTTCACTTTAACATGGAGTCCTCGTGTTTCATTAGGTATTCCTAAAAGATTCTTAAGTCCTATTCATAGCAGTATAATTACCGAATAAATTGTGCTGTGGTTTTTATTTTAAGAACAATACAATAGGGATCATACTCGGGGGTCTGAAGAAAGCCCGTGGTTTTTTAATAATTATAATTACAGAAATACTTTATTCCCCTTGTTCTTTAATTATACCTTTCATAACCTGAAATATTATGCTGGCTATTAGGAAAACGTTAGCGAGAAGCAGAGCCACGAGGGGTCGCGTTAAATTACTGGTACATTTGAAGACGTAAGTGGATGAAACGGATAACTAACATTTTACAACATTCCAGTAAATGCTCATATTTACCTACAAAATTTTGATAAATCTTGTAATTTTGCAAATTAATTATCTAGCTTGTCTATCTAGCTATTATTAAATCCACACTATTTTAATTTCAAACCATTTTTCCAGTCCTAAAATGTTACTTATTTATTTATTTATGACAAGGAAAACTTACAGGTAATTTTAGTCTTAAAGCAATTTAAAAATATATAAGCCAAACAGTTAACTGTTTTCGCGACTAGATATACAAAGTAAATTCATTTGGTATTAATCGAACTGATACACTTATATGAAAACACAATATATTGTAACATAATATATAAAGTTACTAAGTAATAATCAGTTGTCCCCGTCCACTTATGTTATGTAGAATTTAGGCACTAGTAAAGAAATGGTATGTTAACATTTTTCTAAGTGTAACAATATTTTTGTTTCTGTTTTATCATTTCTTCTGTGTTTACATAAATTGTAAAAAAATAGTATTTAGCAAGCCAATGTCGGTTACTTACCCGCTTCTTCCACTTTTGTCTTCATTTCTTAACAATATTCGCGCTGCATGCGTCGTCGTGTGAGTGACTGTGTGTGTGTGAAAAAAAAACTGAAAAGCGGTGCATTCGGGTGTGCGCTTTTGACAAAATATTATGTGCGCTCACCTTGACGTTTGGCATAATACCTTACCAGACCAACAGGAGCTTTACTCTCAAAAAGCACATTCTAACAATGGAATTTCACGTTCGCTAGACGCAGCATTCCGATTCGTTCGTTGGACTCTCAAAACTGCTGCTGCTCAGGGAACTGCTCCAGGATTGTAAGTGACATTGCCGCGTTGCGACGATTTTCCAAAAACACACGAGATTTTAATAAATATAATTTGTCAGTTACCTTATAACGTACGAGGATATCAAGAAATGCGGCGCGTACGAGCATCAGTATTATGTACTTGAGATCGGAAAATGTCTTATTGGCCTCCGCCTGGGTTTGAACCTGCACCCTCTCGAGTGCGAACCAAAGGTCTTACCCATTAGGCTACGGACGGTCTTTTTCCTTCGCCGCGTTCGAAGCATTCAGTTCTAAAAGAGTCGCATTCACATTTCACAATAACAAGTTAGTTTGAAAACAAATGACGTAATCTGATATAAAATCGTGTCGCTCAATATGGCTGACAATTTTTCTAGAAAGTTCCTTGTATTCTTCGTTAATCGGGCTTAAAACTTCGTGCGGTAGTAATCGTTCTTTAAATGCTTGTGCTACTAAAGTACAAGTAATGGAAGCCAGAGATATTTTACTTGGAAAGAAATATCACCTAAACTTTTTTCTTTAGTTTCCTTTAAAAGAACGTATTTCAGCGTAGTTGAAATCGTTTCCTAGCTAAAGTTTTTTCAAATATCACTAAAAACTTGTATGTAACTCAGACTTGGCCGGTTCTTTTAGATGAATAATTCGTAATTCACTAACATTACGACTTGTTCATCTTAAAAAAAACCGGCCAAGTGCGAGTTATAATGTAAGTGTTAAAAAATTTAATGTTTAAATAACGTCAGTTCTATAAAAGTGCAGTGTGATGCAGTGCTGTTTCACAATGTAAGGCTGAACAACTAACGGTGACCCGACTTTCCAGATGGATAGGTTTTACGTAATGGTTTGATGTACCTGTTATACCTAAGTAGGTTGTCAAAGCCGTACTCGCGCCGATTTTTCAGTTTGTTTAAAGTCGGTATACTGTCGTTATGTCTATTACGGAGATAGGGAGTTGCGTCGTGGCGCACAGGTGTGGTTTTACCTTTAGAAGCGTCACTTGAGTTTCATTTTTCAAATTGACATTTGACAGTTATACTTTTTAATTTATTATATTGCGCTGGCACAAAGACTCAGCTGTCGCTCGGAGCGCTTTATTTGGTGATTACTCACAGCTTTAGATCGATCATCTTCCGTTAATTAGAAAATGTAGCAGGCAGTTAGGGAAGTGATTTTATATCTAACATCTTGTTTATTACAGTAACTTTGCTTTAAATTCCACAAGAAAATAGACACTTGCAGCGTGTTTAAAGCATAATGACATTAACTTCTTTCCACCCCTTAAGGGTCATACAAATAACAAAAACAATTTCTCATTAATTCAATATAAGTATGGGTTTAGAAGTTTTCATAAAACTTGTATCTGGTCCCAATATGACAAAGAGAAACCACATTTTTACGGTAAATTTAAGTTCAACTTGCCGGGAAGTGTGCGGAAGTGTACTGTGGTTTTGACACTCCGGTACAAAGTGCTCGGTTTTGGGACATTTTAAATAGTGAATGTGATTGTACAGGCTGGAGCAAAATTTTGTTTTATTTTCCTAGATAACTTTTATGTGAAAAGCATAAGTACTTATACATACATAATATGTACGTATAAGAATTTGTATTAGGAACTTACATCATTCTTATCATATTTGGAGTTTTTAGAAAATACACAAATGTTATGAATTACAATTTAGATATAAAAATTCTAGAACATCGTCTTTTCCAACAATCAAAATATCGTCATACCAAATCTTATTCAAATCGATTTAGGGGCTTAAGTGAAAGGACATTACAGTCAAACACATTTGGTATATGTAAAAAAGATCGATAATGTTAATATTTTTAAACGCAATACCGGTTAAAAAATCAATAATGTTAATATCTTTGGAATAGCTATTCAAAATTTTGTCGACTGTACTAGAGTTTCTATTCCCTTTGACGAATCGGTATCAGAGAGGGCTTTAATTATTTATAGTTTCATATCCGCTGCTTTTAGTCTTGAGGGCCTCTTAACGTCTTTGTTAACGGTACTCTACAGGAGGGGGGGGGGGGCGGCGACAAACAGCCTTTAATAGCGACCGGAAGGCTTTTGATGGATGCAACGAATATATTTTGCCTATTTAGTAGTTTAGGTACACACAACTGTGTGTGGTTAGTAAAATTGTGTCCTAGTATCCTCCCCATATGATTTTTTTTGGTTTACTTTGCTACATTGCAAATTGACCTTTACTAATTATATAATTGCACCATATTATTGTAACTGTCACAGACTTCATTATTACTTTGTTTATCACTTGTAAGATGTTAATGTTGTTATTATGTGTAAAGTACGCGGGAAGCGTGCACTCCGCCCGCGCACCCGCGCACCCCCGCGTTGTCGCGTCTTTGTTTTTTAATGACCTATAAACGACTTCTTTAATTAGACGTATTGCTCGCCCCCATATTTAACATCATCTAATTTTAAAAGTAACTAATCTCAATTAATTGATAATATAAAATAGAGTTCGCTGTTAAACAGTTTTTTTTTCACTTTTGTTTAGGAAAATTCATAACACTGGTCTTGCCCATAGAAATCGCTAAAAATGTTTCGTCTTTCAGAGACTACTTTTATAGCCAGTTCTATTTAAATTGGACATATGCACGGTCAAATTACTACTTAATTGTTTTTCTTTTGCTGAAGCTCGGATCCAAAAGGCAACGGAAAATAAACAAAAAAATATATTGCGGAAATTCACTGAAGCCGACTATGTAATAATAAATTTGAAATTCAATTACGTATATTTCCTACATCCAAAGTGTACGTTATGTAGATGAAACTCCCTCTTATGTGACGAATAGAGGAATATTTGCATAGTCTGCTCCGACTTGGATAATAAACTGACTTTGTTACCGCCATTATCCGAAGTCTTGGGTTTTAGTCAAATTGTTCCTGAACTTTCTATAGCCTAGTCGTTATATCCTGGTAGATGGGAAAGTTTTCGGGGGTAAATGTTGGAACATCGAAATTCATTTAGCTCAATAACTGCGGGAAATGTTCTAAATAGTCGGGTTGTCTTGGCTTTTTTAGGGAACAAGTGATCAGACGGGTTATCTGATGGAAAGCAACTGCCGTCGCCCACGGACACTCGTGACATCCAAAGAGTAATAATAATAATAATAATAAAAAATTATTTCTTTCTCACCACAATAATTACTGAGCTACACTTATATCGTTACAATAATAAATAGTTCAGACTTTGTGGGGAGACTGGGATCTTAAAACTAAGCAGTGACCTGCTTGTAGCAGGTGCGTTGCCGGCCTTTATGAGCGAATAGGCAATGGGAATAGGGATAGGGGATAAGGTAAGTTGGGCCACCGGTAAACTCACTCCAGTTTTCTTTGAGGCCGTGGTATTACTCCGGTCGAGCCGCCAGGCACCACGACTGTTTCTAATATTTTTTAAAGTCTACTAACAACAGACGTTGTCTTGCCGGTCATGGCAATCTAAACCATTTTCAAGTCCCCTTAAACAAACGAAAAATTTCATGAAAATCAGTTCAGTCGTTTGGGAAGAGATCAGTGACAAACACATGCACAAAGTCTGTAGAACGTGTTTTACCCAAAAACCTAAAAAAAAAGCGGATGAAGAGGGTTGTAGTTTGGGGTAAAGTTTTTAATTTATATTGTTATATTATTTATAAATGTAATATATAAATAGTGTTTTATTTGGTAAGCTCTTGATTAAGTTATTCATAATAAATACTTTACTTTTCACCGAAAAGTCACTAGACATGGATTGAATCTCAATATCCATCGTTCCCTTACACTGCTTTTCCTCCACTTCAAATAGTTGATATCTAAAGACTTATTGCATGCTAGCTTTTTACAATTGCCTAATAATGGTGGTAACTGCTTCTTAGCCTCATGTTTGATGCAAAATAATCTACACTTATATTACTCGTAAATAGGAAAGTATGCTAGTTTGTCCTTTCTTTAATTATTTAATAATCCTTTATTTGCTTATAAAAATACATACATTAGAGAAAAAGAACTCTTTATGTCTTAACAAACCAACCAATCAGATCTTTGACTACGCAACTTGGATAAATGGATTGAGAGTAACATAGTCTACTTTTGACCCTGGAAAATTATCATTACAGTCTATGCGCATTTTAAATACCAAGTGACAGAATCCACGAGCAAAAACTAGTAACCTACATTTTAAAGTCCAGCTTATTAATATATTACATGACACCCGCAATTTTGTTGGGCCAAAATAAGTTTATCGCGTAAATTTTTTCGGGAAAAAAGTACTCCATGTCCTTCTTCAGCCCCTCAACTAACTTCACCCAAAAAATCACTTCGTAAAGTTACTCAGTTACGACGTGAAGAAAGGACAAAGAAACAAACACATTTTCCCAATTTATGATATGAATATAAATTCATCTTATTTCCTTAAAATTATAAACTAACTGCACTTGCTTAAAACAAGCAAAAACAGTTCCACCACGCTAAAATCCTAAAATTTAATAACTCTCGAACCACATCACGGTGAAATATAAGCTGGTTATATTCCAGAAAACTTTTCCGTTTGCTAACACCTGCAGTCCCTAGCGCCTGAATGTACGCATTCACTATAACTAGTTTGCTAATTACTTGACCGGAGTATACGATGCTGACTTTATCAGTGGCGTAACTATACCGTTCGAGGCCCGTGGCAAATAAATTTTCGTTCCACTATGTCAATCCAATACAAAAACACGTCAAGCGATTATTGTAAATAATAATCGCTTGCCACTTGTCTAGGAGGGCCCCTTCCGGCTGGGGGCCCGTGGCATTTTGCCACTGAACTTTATATACCTGCGATTTGATAAACTACTAGTGAAGTTGATTTGCAGCTGGATTGCGGACCTGAGTCAAACTTACATTGCCATATTCCGACCAAATGACGTAGATCCGGCAACCGGTGAAGAATCGATTTCTTTGATATTGCGTACTGGTTGATCCGGAAACGGTTTCTCTGTCATATACAGAATTGTTTCCGGTGTGAAAACTTGGTCATTACTTCACTCACGATGCTTAGATCTATACAATCAATAATTTATGATTGAAAAACCTACAGATTGGGCTTAGATTTCCTAAAAAGTAGAAAGGATGATCGGTAAAAATGGCTGGTTCAAGAACCAATTAGGGCGTGACATAAGATGTTGGTAGATAGGTATTCTATTGTTGACAGAAAACGTTTAATTTTTTTATTGGGCACTAACTCTTTTCATACAGTGATTTGAAGTAAGCCTGTACATTTAATAAATGGTGTGTCTGTACATTTAATATTTTTACAAAATAACAATGTGGTGGTGCTAAGGAACATAAATAGAACACATATCGACATAAAAAATTGTCCGTTTGTCTGTACGCGCCAATCTCAGGAACTACTGGACGGATTTAAATAAATCTATTTTGTTTAATATCTAGTAGGTCTGTGAAACATATAGGATATTCTTTATCCCGGGTAAATAAACGGTTCCCGCGTGATATACAAATTATTGCGCAACGAAAATGCGGGCACCAATTAATAGAAAATATTGTAAGATAATGAAACACCTTTCTAATGATATGTCATGTTGTTATTGGTCCTTGGATTTTGTGGGGTTCTCTTTTCAGTCCATTATACGTATCTATTTATTTATCTATACTTATAATATAAAGCTGAAAAGTTTGTTTTGAACGCGGTAATCTCAGGAACTACTGACCGGAACTGAAAAATTATTTTGTGTTGGTTAGTCAACTTATCGAGGGAGACTATAGGCTGTATAACGTCACGCAATTAATAAAAAACAACATAATTTATAAAGTTTCACGTAGTCGCGGGCAACATCTAGTCCTCCCTTACTCATATTATGTATATGTGAGTGTGTATGTTTTTTACTTCTTCACGAATAAACGTCTGGAGGGATTTTGATAACATTTGGCATGAAAATGTGTAAAAAGCATCAGCGCTTTTTTCGCGGGTAGCACCGCGGGGCACAGTTAGTATTATATATAACTAGCTGACCCGTGTGACGAAAACTGTGTCACGAGAATTTTATATATTAGATTGGGCGTGTAATGAAGCATATTATCACATAACAACAACTAGGAGTAAGGACGTGATTAAACTGTTGTTGTTATGTATTAATATGGGTGTTATTATTATGGACACCTCGCGACACCTTTCCCCTGTTTTACATAATCCCACACGTGCTCGGGTCTTTGCCCGCTACGTCATTGTGTTTACGACTCGATTTCTAAAGATCTAGCGCTTTTAGCCCCTTTTGCTTGCATTAGAGAGCAGGGGGGCTATTATGACCATTACAAACCTGCATGGTTCCAGGCAATTCAAAATACTGCCTTGTTATTTTTTCGTATCACGAGGTCTTATTTTCTAATATTTATAATAAGCGAATGGATACTAGTTTGGTAGTTTATGAATGGATTTTAAACTTGTTAGTGACATAAGGGAACGTCAAACTTTACGTATTTAGTGTCACGTGACTGCTGACTGGCTGGAACTTGACTGGGAATAAGAGATCATAATAATCTCTCAGTTGGTGGTAAAGAATGTTGAGATATAAACTTGCTTTTGCCCACGGCTTCGCGGAGTTCGAAAAATTGCCTAAAAACGCAAACTTTATGTTTGACACAAAATAGCCTAGTATGCTATTTTAAATCCTTTCAACTTAGTCTATTCCGAAAATAAAGTCGATTAGTTGCTTCGTTTTAAACTAATCCATTTTCCCATTTATAGAACCAGAATGGATTCCTGTTAGTCAGAATGCTATTAAACATTCATGTACGTGGTATAATAATAAAGAGCAATTAAAATTATTTTTTTTATTTTTACTCACATATACTACTTAGACACATAATATTTAGAGCTGGTCAGCCTCGGATTTTCAATTTTTTTAGGCCGAACCAAAACTGTTATATGTCGCCCGAAATATATTTATTTTTACCTTCATCATCTTTTTTTCAGCTATAAGATGTTTACTAAAAGCATAGCCTTCCGGAAATAATGCATGAGTAACTGTTCTTTTCGTGTTATTAACTTACTGATTATTATTAATTTAATAGTGAATTTGCCTGTGCACTGGCTTGCCTTAAGATCCGGGGTTGTAGCTAGTCACAATATCTTAGAGAACATAAGCTAACATACAAAATATCCCCAAATATTGACGCTACTTCGAAGCGTGTGCCGCTAATTGGTGACGTTCAGGCAATTCCCAGGAGTGAGTCAAACGTAAAGCAAATCAGGATCAGTTCGGTCATCTGAATATGGTGATACCTGACGCGTTTGATGCCTGACATACGTTTAAAGTTGATTGCACCTGGTATCCCTTTGAAATTCTAGTTAGGGCTGAGCGCGAAAATCGCACAGATACATCGAAAACTCCGTGTATCTAACTAAATAGTTTAGATACGACAATTTGGATTAACCTTCGAGCGGGCGCGCGGGCCTTTATAACGGGAGTCGATTCGCGCTTAACACTTTCTGTGAGGAGCGTGTAGTCTTTTCGATGACTGCGCCGCGGCTAAAACAATTGCAATTTGTGGAGTGTGGAGAGCGCTCGCAATAACGGTATATTCTTTATTCTACTCTAAATGATATAACAACAGGCTACTAGAAATGAGAAATGCATGTGATGACTAATAATAATAATAATATGAGCGAAAATGTAATAAGCGCGGTCAAATCGACTACTCGCGCCCACTATAAGGTTAAAATCCCAAAAAACCCCACCACCAAATGACATGTGTACGAGTTTATCCAGATTAACGTACATCGGATTGAAGATTAACCACAAAATATTATGAATTTCAACTAAATATTATTGATTAATAAATTGCTATTGCTATAAAATATATATTTTACTGATTAGTTTTTTGTTTTTTTTTATTCTTTAAAACACAAATATTTTAAAATAAATTATTTACATAAACGATTGGGAACTATTAATATTATTCGATCATTGCTATTAGCGATATGACTTCCAATATAAAAAAAATCATTTTAACAATTACATATTCATTTCTTGAATTTCGGAAAAATGTCTTTGTTTGGTCTCCCCAAATAATACCCTGGTTAAAAAAATTATAAAACATTCAGAAATACTTTACTATTAAGCACTCGTAGTCAAATATTAAAAAAAATGTTAAAATACTGAGAGAATCTTGAGATAGGGAATGATTTTAAAAATAAAAGGATACTGAAAAATATTATCCAAGGAGCTGACGATACAATCATTATTTAAATTGCTCAGTGAGCGGAAATAATTCGATTCTTTGTGAGCAAGTCAACCAATTTCAAATGGCACTTCTCGAATGATAGGAAAAAGGGCGTATCTTGAGTGTCCCACAGTTGGCACGTTTTTCCGGACGTTCCAGATTTCTTTTCAATCGAATCCGAATACTTCGAATACGATGCTGTACTGATGCTTTTTATGGAATTGTCATTGAAATACTTTTATTCCATTTACGATACGCAATATTCCATAATAATAATAATATCTATGGACGCTTCACACCACGTCAGCCTGGCCCCGTGCTAAGTACCCGAGGGACTTGTGTTACGGGTACCAAACAACGGAAATATATTTAGTAATTTTATGCTATATACATATTTAAGATTTTTATTATATAATACACATATTTAATACACATCCATGACCCAGGAACATTGAAAAACTTTTTG
>JAOTAV010038323.1:0-18517 GCA_026546445.1 Cyclargus thomasi
GGGGACAAAATAAATATTCATGAATAAATAAATAATTTTTGAAAAAACACAAAATTCGTGATACTTTTTGAACACACCTCGTATTTGTATTAATATTATTTTGTTATATCCGTCTGGAATACACTTTTTACTGCTATAATTCAATAATGTAATCGATAAAGTTTTAGAGACTGTTTTGGACCTTTACATATATCATACTATAAGTTTGGTGCAAAAATATATGTAAATATGAAACTAATTTTATTCGTCAGTAGTTTCTGAATTTTGAGCTCCCAGAAATTGCAGTATTGCAGCTGACTCACCAAGAACTAGCGTTAACTTCAAGGGAGAAAAGTTGTTTCAAAATATCTTCAAAGATGAAGGAGACCGAGTAATGCAAATAAGCAAGCTTTATGTATACATAAATTACATCTTCAAAAAGTTCAGCTTTGCTTCGAAGTTAGGAAAAATGTTTTAACTTTGCGAAGCAATTTACTTTTTTATGAGTGTATCATTGATTCAATTAACTACAATGTTTTGGTTTTATGTTCGGGCTTTGTAAATACAAAATATTGTAACCGCTATAATGAATGAATTTGAATTTGTATTTTCGGGTCTAATGATAAAATAAAATAAATTTAAAAAGTTTTTTTTTAAACAAAACAATTATTTTGACTTTAATTGCAGAATTTTTCTTGTGATGAAAATTTATAAATTATATATTAATTGTTATTATCAAATTGTCGTTCGGTGTACCATAAATATTATCTTTGATCTTCCGAATCTGAATTATGCAAAGATTATGTAAAGTATGTTGTTCACGATCGTAAGATTTACCAATCAATATATGAATACAATAATGCCAATAAATTCATTTTAAACAGAAAATAAAAACCGACTTCCCCAGAAAAAACAATAGATATAGGATCTAAAAAGTTACAAATAGTTTTCACTCTGTAGTGCCATATAAGGATTGGCCTAAGCCTCAACATTAACCGTAATCAATCTTTATAACTTTGAAGTTGGTACCAGCTCTTACAGTATATTAGTTTTTTGACATTAAACTTAGGCTTAAGGTAGTTGGTAACCACTTTCAAATTATAAAGATTAATTACGGTTAAGGCCAATCCTTAAATTGCACTAACAGAGAATGAAAATTATTTGTTACTTTTTAGTTCATCTATCTATTATTTTTGCTGGGAAAGTCGTTTGTATTTTTTGTTATTAATTAATTTATTTTTCTCTTTTTAATTAACTATAAGTCAATTTTACAGTCTACTGTGGATACTTCAATCTTTGTTTGTATATTGATATCCCTCGATCGATTTCAAGTCGATCCCGTTTATCACCACTATTCCATAATTCCATATTACCACTTTCGAAAACATGCTACCAAATTCTGATGAATTTTTTTAAGCCAGTAATTTCAATTCCATCTTAGTTGAAAAACAGATAGCAAAATTATAATATAAAACGCCCGTTTTGATGTAAAAAACTATGAGAAGTACCAATTTCACGGCTAAAATGTAATGCGTAGCATCGTTATAGCGATAATGGTGATGATTGATGAAATTGATGAAGTGAAATTTGATTTGAGTTATCTGATAAAGCGTAAAATGCGGAATCGCTATAAGAATTCAAGAGTTCTGTACAGCACTTTCGGAACCAGGGTATATGTTTGTCCAAAATATACTTTTTGGTTGCATAAACCTAAAATGCTTTAGATAAAGTGAAGGACACATATGTCCATATAAATATCAAGGAGGTTCCTCAATTTCTTTTGGATCGTATCATCAGATCACTTTTTGGAACCTTAACTTTCACCTGGAACTATATCACGTACGAAACCAAAAGAGTTTTGGAAATCGGTCGACAAACGTGCTGTAATCCGCAAAGAAACATTAAAAAACGAACATATATACAGTAGAATTGAGACACCTCCTCCTTTTTGGCAAGTCGGTTAAAAAGTGAATCAATGTAACCGGAACTTGAAATCAGGAGTAATCTGCGCATACGGAAACGTGGAAGGAGATGGATGACAAGGGAAATTCACGCGAAATTCCAAAAGGTGGAGCGGCTGTGGAAAATTGGCTCCATTATATAGGACGAAGTTATGGAGAAAACACCTCTCGACAGTATCTTGTAATGAATTCGCTTAGATAACAATTATGATAATACATTCAAAAATCAAAAAAATAAACTTAATTTTATATAAGCATTTTTTCAATGAAATTAAAAACACCTTTTGAAAGTACCTTGTTAAATGTTTTGTTTAAGTTACCTACCTTACAAATAAATAATTTTATAAAAAAAGTAAAAAATTTCATATTAATATTACGATCACTAGTGATCTAAATTAATTTTGGATCTTTTGTATTGATAATAATTTGCAATCGCTGCAATATAAATCAAATAATATTACTCTTAAAATAAATGCCGTTATTGTAGCGCAATTACAGTAATTATCATAATTATCCTAAATTTGTAACTCGGCTGTAATATTTATAAAATTTTCTAGATGATTAAGTTGATAATGATATGATTAAGCGGTCCATTAGCTTTTAGAATGCTCGAAATTGCCCGTCCATAATTGAGCTTTGCACATTATATTCTGTCAAATTATTATAAAATAGCAGTATTCCATGGGTCTACTTGTGTTTTTGCATCTTAAAATTTACATTTTCGTACATACGTATTTGCTCGTTTACTATTCATATAACAATAAAGAAAGTATTATTATATATTAAATAATATTAATACACTAATAGTTTACAAATGTTTCATGCAGTAAAAAAAACTCGTAGCACTAAAAATTATAAAAATAATCACCTTTCGAACTCTTGAAGTAAATAACGAAGCAGATATGAGGTGTCTCAACGTATACAAGTCAATATTTATGAGATAGACTCAGGTCAAACACTCTTATAGCAGGTTTATAGAAGCTCCTATCAGCTGTTGTCGGAGGTGAGGTCAACGAACGCGATCTAAGGCTTTTTAAAACACCATGATAAAACGTCATCTTTCAAGGATCTATATAAAGGATGCGCCTATTTTCAACATGTCAGAGAATATGATTCATAGGCAAATGGCGTGCTATTTGCTTGAGGGTTTAAATAAATGTTTGTCGTTAGGCTCAATATAAACTGACCATAAAATATAGGTCTGTTATATTTGTCTATGAGCCGATTGCCCTTACATTATAATTTAGTCTTAAAGTGTAATAATAATGCTTCGCTTTTTTACCAGACCGCTCCAAAAGTAAGAGCGTCCGTGGTCTTGTGGGTAAGACCCTTAGTTCGCACTTGATAGGGTGCAGGTTCGAACCCGGTAGAGGCATGTACCAATAAGACATTTTCCGATCTCAAGTACATAATACGAATGCTCATTGCCGAGGGAGAGCCATGCTTCGGCACGAATGGACCGGCTCGACCGGAATGATACCACGGCCTTACAGAAAACTGACGTGAAACGGCGTTGTGCTGTGTTTTGTTTAGTGAATGAGTTTACCGGTGGCCCAACTTCCCCTATCCCTATTCTCATTCCCTATTCCCTCATAAATAAATGGCCAGAAACGCACTCGCGACTGTTCGGATGCCGCGAGTGTCCATGGGCGAAGGGGGTTGCTTTCCACCAGGTAACCCGTCTGTTAGGTTTCCCCTAAATATCTTAAAAAAGGAGGGATATTTAACGAGTGTATGTAATATATTTGTACGTACATTTCTATGTTCCCTGCTGCAGTCTAAACGACTTAAAAGATTCTAACGCATGATGTAATAACGACAGTTATGTTCGTCTTGATGGCGCGAGTGACTCTGGATACATCGAAAACTGAAAAATCAGACGAAGACTTGTGAATTTTGAAGTTCAAATTGTGAGGTTCCAAGATTTAAAAAGGTATTCTGGGATACATAACTTGCTGTTTTAAGGTAAAAAATATAAAGGTTGTTTTGTCGCGGTCGGGTTATTTTTTACAGTTTGCTTGTTATTGCGCTCTAAAGGTTTTTTAGAAATGTGTTCATTTTTATTCATCAATTATTTAAGATATTAACCCCTTATTTATAAAAATATTCAGTGTTTAACTAATTAAGGTGTGCTGTCCCTTTTTGGAATATTGACAACGTCACATAACAAAAAGGGACAGCGAACCTTGATAAGTTAAACATTGCTTAAGTATCATTATGAATCAGGACCTGTTTCACCGCTTACTGTTAAAGTTTAATTTAATTTAATTTTTGTATCTGTCAAATAAATAGGCTATCTGTAAGCGGTGAAACAGGCCCTAAGATAGCGAAACGTAAAGTGTAGTCCAATTGCTGTATTATCTGTATGTCTCATCGTCTGAAGCCATGAAATACACAAACTCTGAAGCGAGACAATTCGTTTTTTTATTAAAAGCAATAAAGCGGTACTTGACTTTAACAGAAGGGTTCTGTAATGTTGTTGTATTTGTTTTATTTTCAAGAACAAGATTTATAAACAGGACTTGAGAAAGACATTTTATTTAACAGAATTTGTATATGAATCTACGTTACTTCGTTGTACTATTAACTTGTTTCTGTATAAAATAATGTACCTATACAGAAACTTTAGTCATTTCATTGTAATAATTTTTTTTATGAGATTAAAGGACAAACGAGCAGGCGGGTTGTCTAATGTAAAAAATACCATGACCAATACCAATAATGGACACATGCAATATCAAAAGAGTCCAATTGCATTGCTAGCTTTTTATGCGAATAAAATATAATAAGAATATGTTATTCTCAGGAGCATGGGATGGCCTTTTGACAAACTCACTCACTCGACGAAATATTATGGTACTCGTACAGCTGTCTTGGAACGCATGGTATTTTCCTGGTTGACCCGGCCTATTGGAGCTAAAGCATGGCTTTTATGCCGAATACAATATGCCATTTAAAGTAGAAACTTATATTTTACTGTAGGAACCTCCAACTCGTAAGGTAAATCCGTAATTGTATGACTGTAAGTCATATTTTATTGAAGTGGCTTGTTTATGTGGCAATTGGCGTGACAATAAACTAGAATTCTAGTCAGAACAAGTTTCCAGTAAAGGCACAGAGTCGAGTTACAAATTGAAGCGTAGCGCAGCAACTCACAAATAATCATACACAGTAAGGTAAGTTTGGAACCGAGCAAATGCCCAAAGTTCATCCAACTTGAGTATGATAGTAATTTACTTTGGGATTGTGGTCAAGATAGAGTTGTGTGCCGACATGAAGTTTTTGCTTAGCAAATGTGTGTTTGATACTTGGAAATCTTGCTTCAAGTAGCCTGTTTATGTATACAGGTATATTTTTGGTAGTTTACTATTTAAATTATTAAATCTGAAGGTTAGTACTTTGTATTATAGTAATAATTTGTAATATAGAATAGGACCCGAATGTCGTTGTGCTGCCGAGTTAATTCGTGAATTTAAATTTAAAAATACCGAATTTACCCAACATACACAAAATTGTACGTAACGTATTATAACTATTTATATTTGTAAAGTATGTCATGTCGAATTTATTATTATTATTTTTTTATTAAAACTGTGTTATTAAAACCTGTGATTTAGAAATAATTTAATATTGAACAACTGTCATGTTATTGAAGCTCTTCCACAATGTGAATTTTAAATATTTTATTTCACCCCTACCTTGGATTGCACTTTATTATTTTATTATGTTACATAACGCTGAATGTTTCTGTTTTTATGTATGTCACTGTGCACATTGAAAATCAGCGATGCGGACAACGAATCCGCAGCTCATGCTGAATGGGAACCAATTTGGTATCTTGATGTGTATTCATGTTGTTGTTGTTAACTGTGTAATTACCAAATAAATTTATTTTCTTTATTTCTTTCTGATTATGAAACGAAGAGATTAAGGGCCTGTTTCACCGCTTAAACATGGTCTATCCATAACTTTATTTCACAGATGTTGTATGGGGAATAAAAAATTGTGGATAGCCTAACAGAAACTTTATCAGTAAGCGGTGAAACAGACCCTGAATGGTGTTGATGATGAATTTACCTAATTTGAGCGAAATAATGGTTAAAATATGATAGCGGTCCGCTGTCGCAACCTCAAGGTTCCTGTCGAAATGTCTTCATAATAGCTCGTTTACACTGTCGAAATATTTTTGAAACACTGTTTTTTATTTTCAATTGCAAATTGAAGGCGAATTTCGCTAATTAGTGTGTGACTATAATTTTTATATGTGAATTAAAATAGACTATTTTTTTAATAGTAGAGAAGTTGCTGGTGCAGAAATTTATACATATTATGCGGGGCTAGCATAGAGTTTTCTTATAGATATTAAGGAGGTCCACCTTCGGAGACTACGAACTCGCTATTTTACCTATGACTTGAAGGTTTCTGTCTTTGATAGCCATTTTAGTGTTCCGTTCTTTTATATGATCGGTTGACGCCTCTAATGACATTTTGATAACACTGGCTACAAGAGAAAGATATTAGCAGTTTCTTGTTATGTGAAAATTTCTTATGACCGAGCATGGCGTTATTCGTGGCATCAAGTTTCAATGTCGACAAAAGACAGAAACTCCCTTCATAGCGACCGGCAATATTGCCACAGATTCTAATAGTCGCCATGTTTAATTACAGACATTCGATGACGGAGGAAATCGAGATAAGAAATAAAAATTATTTTTCCGATCGCCATGCTAAGGACGGTAGAAACTAACAGTTAGTTTGGCTGTTTTGGAACTGTTTGAAATAAAATCACTCTGAACAAAACCTTAGGGGGCTTAGCACGGCGACCAGAGAATAGACAAAATGACAGATAAACTGACAGATTTGTGCATCCGTCACTTTGTCTATCTTGCTGTAGAAAGATACACTTTCTCGGCCGCTATGCTAGGGCCGCAGTTTTGATTTTCTATTTCACGTTTATGAACAGTTATTAAAAACCAGATTAAATTACATACTCGTTTAAATTTAAATAAAACCTACTAAAATGTATATAATACTAGCTATAACGGGCAACCGTTAAGAAGTATTTTCATATAAATTTTCATCTCCCAAAAACAGCCCTTCGTGGCTACATTTCACAAAATCTAGTCTTACCGAGCACCTTCAACCTAAGAGAAGTGAGAACCCGCATGCGAAATTTGACTTCGTGATGAGTGACCTTTCGCTTTTATATAATATATAGATATATAAAAATATATATAAAAACTCCGTCCGTTAATAAACTTCCGGGGTTTTCAGCGCGCGTTTACGTCTTTTTAATATCTAGAAAGTTCCTTCTCTACAATTTCCGTTTCTAATTTTAATACAGTAAATGCTAATAATTTTCTTTAGTTAGTGTTAATAGTAACAAACCACAAATATTTTCAAAGAACTTTAGCCCTCAAGGTACTAAAGTTCATCCAAAATTTTGTCGTTTGGACTCTGGTATTTGGTAATTCTAAGTTTGTCTCTCAATATGGCACACATAATATTGTAAATGAATGTAGCGCAAAAACGTAACAATAGTGCAACGATTGGTAATATCGAGTTGGTGCAACGGCGGTTGGTGCAACGTTACACTTCATTATTTAACTGTTTGGTAATTACGCCAAAATAATTACTAAACCGTTTAAGTGTTTTACAATGTCTATAAATTCTGCTGTCACTAAAGCTAAAATGCCGCTATGTACAAAAAGTACTTTTTGAGTTATGAGCAAAAAACGCGACAATTTTTCTAAGGGCTTGGTACTTCGTAACGGAAATATTAATTTTAATAACTCGATGACTTTGAATGCTACAAAAATTTTGCTAATACGCGTTGATAGAGCTTTTTCTTCTGATTATGATGGCATCAGAATGTCTAAATCGAGCAGATGTTGGTTAACGGCATTTAAGCTTGAGGACGGCAAAATTATTGTCTGTATGATTGTAAAATTTTATATTTTCTGGTAATTCGATCAAGTTTTAGATTTACCGTCTCTTGGTAGATTTTACAATTAGAAAGACGGTAATTCATTGAAAGAGCTTAAAGTTTAAAATGACATAGTACGAACTTGGCTGCTCTGTGCAGCACCTTTGATCCAACGACAAACACTCGTTGAATTTTGCATCGCTTCCTTACTACTTACCCTTCTCAGGACTCACACAAACATATATTTAAAACTTTAATAAGCCAAATCGAGTCTGTCTCGAGTTTTGGCGAGATTTCTGTAAATAAAAAAAATGTTAAATAAATAATTTTAAAGTAGGTTTTTTGTTAGCATCTTTCAATAGCGTCTCAATAACGCAGCAATAGCTAAAGAAACCAAATCACCCGACTCAATTTCAGGTAGATTTGTAACAAGGTTTAAGTTTAGTTCCAGTTGAAATTTCTATCCGCTACGCTATTAAGTAAAGGTCCTTACACAATATGCTGTTGTTATATTAAGCGCACACTGTTGCTGGCGCATATTGTGCGCATCACGTTTTTCGTCGGAAAATTTGTGTGAAAAATGCGATGCACCCGGCAAGCATCGTCACAGTATGCTTAATACTTTACAGTAAATTTTTATTACTTGTAGTTATTTATTACATTTTGTATTCTGGTTATCGTCCACGGAGCTGCGGGATCTCGCCGTGCGGGGTTGCAATCCCTAATGTAGAGATTCTGAAAACATTTGATTCAAATTTACTAAGAAATAAATAACTTTTATTTTTGTATGTATCTAAATAGACCCCAAAACAGTTTGACCGATTTAAATGATGTTAAAATTGTTTATTTATATTATTAGTTTACATGTCCCGTTTCCTGAAATCAAATCTTGCAAGTAAATGCACTTACGTTTTCCGATTGAGCTGAAATTTCGCATACGTTATGAGTTTACAATGCTATAGGAAGTGTCCATAGGAATTCTGTCATTTGACGACACGACTCGACGACGTCCAGTGAGGTTAGAGCTGATTAGATTCATTTTGACGAGGACCTCAACACTTTATATTTTACCATAAAGTAATAAAGTACTCGAACTTTTTAAAAGTTTTATATGAATGGAGTCAATATTGTAGAGGGATAACGTCCGTCGGGTCCGCTAGTTTAAGTCTAGCTATAGATAATATTTATCAAATGCATAATTTTGTAACGTAACAATGTAGGACCTTGTATTTTAAGCGTGAGATCCTTACGAAATATTGTTACCTATAAACTTTGGTGTGATGTTATTTAAATATTTTATTTAAATTTCTTATAACACTAGGTATTGCTCGAATTCTTATAAAAACTAGCTGTTGCCAGCGACTCCGTCCGCGTGATAACTTTCCTCTTTCCTGATTTTTTTGCTGCAAACCTCATGGAGCCCGAGACCTTTCTAACGAATGCAAAACCGTAGAAATCGGTTATCTGTTAAAAAATATATATTTAAGGAGAATACAGGCGCCAACGGCCTTGAATTCGGAGTTTCAAAAATCTCCCCCCCGCTAACGGAAAATAATTATTATACAATTAATAAAAAGAAGAAACAAGAATTCCTCCTCAGGGTTTATAGTATAACTTATATTGTATTGTATAATAAATCGTTCAACTTAACCGGTTAGTTCTGTAGTTTATACAGTTTTTTAAAAAAATGATGTTCACGGTACATTTTTTTCTTATTAAATATGAGCTTAAGGAGAAAGTAATGAAAGAATGAAGACTATTCGATAACAAGTATTTTTTGGCTAATGTGGTTAACGTTTCGACTTACTTTTAAGAGGTTAAACTTACCCTTCTAGAACATAAGTCTTTATAATGTTTTTGGCACCCTCTGGAGGGCTCGACTTGGCCCTCCTTTAGCCGGGGCTGAAACCGTAAGCAATTTTACTAGCGCTAACAATCCTTTTGTTAAGTAACAACTGGTTTTATTACCCCCGTCGGTGTCTTACAATTACGATACAATATAAAAATGCACTTTAGTATTTTGTAGTGCTGTCAAACATCGCAACGTCGTGAAACGTTAAGGACACTCGGTAACGTAACCGCACGCTTCAACGAGCTGCACCGGTCCCTTATGAAACCACGAAGGTTGCACCGTCAGCACCTGCAACCTGCAATGCGCCGATGTTATGGTCTCTCAGAAAACCGGTGGAAATTGATCAAGTGATCATGACGAGCCCTATCTTTGCTGCTTTGGAATGAGTTGTCAGCAGCACTCAACAGTGTTTGCGATTTTAAAGAAACGTGCTTGCAACTCTTCTTATGTTACGAGTGTCCATGAGCGACGGTAAATGATTTCTATCTGGTGATCCTTCTGCTTGTCTTCTAATTTTATGGAAATTAACTCATACAAAATATGTTAAAGGCTCTAACAACGCAAGCAGTAATTTTATTTCATGAAAAAAGTTGGACGTAGGCTTACTACACAGTTTTGTATAGAGAGTCAGCCAGACTGACTGTATAAAAAATAAATAAATAAAGCTTTATTGATTCCATGATAAATACAATTCAATTTACATTATTTATTCAATGATGAATGCAATTTAATTTACAATCTTGCATATTTAAATAGATAACAGTATATTAATTATTATATAATTATATTTGCTATTTTTCTATAGACCCCCTGAGGGTAAAAGCCTCCTCCAATGTAAACCACTTATCTCTGTCTTTGGCAGTATTCGACCAGTCTCTACCAGCTGTTGTTATAATTTCGTCCGCCCATCTAGCGAGCGGGCGACCTCTGGATCTCTTTCCCAGTGGGCCAGACCACTCTGCCGCCCTTCGAGTCCATCTGCTGTGTTCGTATCTCGCTATGTCTCCTGTCCATTTCCACTTCCTTTTTAACATGTATGTCAGAGCATCGGTAACCCTCGTCTTTTTCCGTATATCAGTATTTCTGACTCTGTCTTTGCGTTTTAAGCCTAAATAGCTCCTTTCAGGCTGACTGTATACTCATTTAAAAATGTGTTGAACGCGTCACAATATGAACATATGTACTCTTAATTATGAATAATGGCGTAGTTAGTAAGTTTTTCATGATATTACATAAAGTTACCAGACATCCGCAGTTGGCTGTCGAACCGCAATACGTGGCGAAACTGGTTCCGGAGATATGTCAACACCGCTTGCTAAACATACATACGTTGTACATGCGACTGAGTACTATTGACCTAGGTACTTTTATATTAAAGAGATTTTAGATTAAAGAGAGAGCCATAATTCAGCACGAATGGGCCGGCTTCACCAGAGAAATATCTCGGCCAGACAGAAAACTCGCGTGAAACAGAGTGCGCTGTGTTTCGTTTGTAAGTTTGCCGGAGGTGTTTATAGGTGACGGCAGTTGCTTTTCATCAGGTGATCCGTCTGATCGTTTGCCCCTAATTAAATAAAAAATTTGGTTTTAATCAGGTTCATACTTCCTATATAGAGGCGTTTATAGGGCTCCCAAGCAAATGAGCACAGACCGACAGTCAAACAAACGGACAGACGGACACACGGAAAGAGGCTCCAGGGTAGGGTAGGGTACCGTTTTAACCCATTGGGTACGAAACTGTAAAAATTTCTAAACGAAATCACTCACCCTATTCTAGCGCGCAAACTATACATAGACCTTCAAGTTACAACACGATCGAGTGACCTGTTGCGATTCGGTTGTGAATAAACGTGTCAAAGTGCATTAGCTCCTAAATGCTATATTATTCTGCTAAATGCTATCCTATACGACGACTGGAATTCCGTTGCGCCAGAAATCGTTTCTCTCGCAGGCACCGTGCATTTTAAAAATCCCTTTTTTTTTTAAAGTATTTTTACCAATTTTCGATTTCCACGCAAGGGAAGCCGCGGGCAAAAGCTGGTACTACATTCTGGGTTTTGAGGACATCAAAGCCATTCGCAATTAAAAAACTTCTTATGATGCTGTCGAATAATAGCAGTCCCTACATACTCCAAATTAAAATCGAACCACACTAAATTTATAAACAAAAACTTGTTAAGAAATTCGCTTACAAGTTGTTACAAATGTTTTTAGCAATGCAGAATTTCGTCTACATTGACTATATGAGGTAATAGTTTCATAAACGTTATGTATTTCCAAATATTTCGCACGAAGGTCTCGTTGGAACACTGAACTTTTGAATTAAATCGCTTACACGAAAAAATATTATAAAATATCATTATTCTGGTTTTACAATATTTTCTACTAGCTGTTGACCGCGACTACGTCCGCGTGAAACTTCATAATTTACCCCGTTTTACAACACTTTTTGATTACTGCTCGTCTCCTATTGATCGTAGCGTGATGTAGCCTATAGCTTTCAGGACTAAAAAATTCCTGCCAGCAGTTCCTGAGATGAGCGCGTTCAAACAAACTCTTCAGCTTTATATTATAACAGTATAGATATATGTATGGAATTAGGGGCAAACGAGAAAACGGTTCACCTGATGGAAAGCAACTGCCGTTGCCATTGAACATTTGTAACATCATAAGAATTGCAAACGCATTACCACACTTTTTACTTAGGACTAGGTTAAGGGAGTAAGGTTAGGTTATAAGATGTTGGGTCTCCGATAAACCCTCTCCAGGACGAAACACAAGCAGGCGCTGTTTGACGATGATGATGTGGTTACAAGTCAGTTACATCACCGCTCTTCACCTTGTTACGTCACGTGTCAAGGGCCCCGCGCAAGTGCTGCACTTTCGCAACTGCCAACTGCCAGTTGCCAACCTGTTGGCACTTAGCACCTTCTTGCTATTGTTGCTAGCATGATGGATTGGCAAGCGAGTTAGGACTTATGCTATGCCGCCGAGGATTTTTATAGTGCCTAAGTGTTTGCGTACAGCCCAAAGACTTTTTTAGTGTCATCTTCATTCTTGTGTTCTAAAAGAGCCGACGAATCATCAATCATGACATCAACGTCTGACGAAAAAAAAGCTGTTTGGATAGGAAATAGAATGCCATGGGAGAGCCATGCTTCGGCACGAATGAGCGGGCTCGACGGAGGGATACACCCCGGCCTCACACAAAATGGACGTGAAACAGCGCTTGCGTTTCGTCCAGTAAGGGAGTTTGCTGGAGGCTCAACTTTTTCCCTACCTTTTTCCCAATTCTCATTCTTATAGCCTATTCCTTCATTAAAAGTTACAAGCCTCCATGGTCGACGGCAGTTGCCATCAGATGACGCGACTGCTAGCTTGGCACATTATTTTATTAAAAAACCGCCCAAGTGCGAGTTGGACACTCGCAAGAAGGGTTCCGTAACAGCAGAAAGCGAAAAAATTAAAAAATGTTTTCTGCAAGTTGACAGACGGACGGATATCGAAGATATATGTAATTGGTTGTAGTGTTGGTTCATGGTGGAAATTCATGTTCAACCTTAATGAAACAAACTTTTTCGTGCACTATTTCCACTACATTCACTTCGATTTGTCACACCTGGGAACTAAAAATGGTCGTAATAGAAATATTACAACGGAAGAGAGATTTCGTTCAAAAATCGAATTATTTTGATACAATAGTTACTTCAAAATCAACTAAAATTGATTGTAAAATCACAGTCTTTCAAAATTGGTAGTTATTTGAAAGGAAAATTACAATATGAATAGCTGCTAGCAATATTGCAAATTGACCTTTTTAGGGCGGCTGATGATGACTTTGATAATATACACTTTTGAAAAAGTGCTTCATTAAGATTGGATGTCGAAGAGTTAGTAATAGGGTCCGGTTGTTACCCAAAGGGTAGGGTGTAAGTACCCAAAGGGGTACGGAACCTTAATAAGCTACCATTTTTTTTTTAAGGACGGTAAATGCTCTTATGCATCCCCGGCAATGTTGGGGAACTACCACCGGGGTATGTGGGACTCGCTGCAGCCGATGGGATGGTAGAGTAGCCGCAGCTCTACCCACTAAAACCCGTCCCTGTTCCAGCTTCTGCGCTGGAGAGAGTCGCGAGAATCTGCTACATGCCTTCCGCGAAATAAGCTACCTTCTAGCCTCGTCGCCTTGCACACGACTTCACCTGGTTCGATAAGCGACAATGAAACTATTATGTCATAATCTAATAATATTTAATCATGATTTGATTGGTGGATGCTTTATATAATGTCGATATTATATCAGCACTATTCATATCATGGTGACTCATGTATTCGATAGTATTTTCTCAGAGTTATACGTAACTCATAACGAGCTAAATGTCCAATAAACAGATGAACCGGCTGCAGGAACTATTGCAATAAAACATGTATATTTCTACGATAACTATTTAAAGACCTTCATTTTGATACCCTACTCGACCTGAATGGTCGGAAAAAAAATTAGGAGCCTCACAATTTTGAGTTCAAAATCCGCCATTTTTTAATGTACCCAGTGTCACTTACGCTATCAAGACGAATCTAACGATACCTCATACGTTGAAATCCATTAAGCCTTTTAGGCTGTAAAGCATGCCAAACAATTACACGTACATACATACTCTCGAAAAACATAACCTTCCTTCTGGCGCAATCGGGTAAAAAAGCATAGCACCTAAGTACGTTTTATTCAGCAGCATTTGAATTACGGCCTTTTTCGACAAAGTTATAATATTGATGAAGTGCAAAATAACGCAGTATTTTCTAGTTTAGTTCAATCCTAAAGTTTAATAGTAGCTTGTACTTTCGGGCGACATCCGACCTGGCCGGGCATAACACGTCGCCCGGTCGGAAGATCTGCCTTTAGGGTCACCAAACTCATGACATTAAGACTCTCATCAGAAACTTTACAATTTTTTCTTTGAGCCCTAAACGATTTTTCATGTATCGTAAATTACATTTTACGCCTGATAAATAGAGTTCAAATTGGAATAATGCAAACAGAGTATGCACAATCCAAAGTATTTTCGCACAAACCTTTCGAAATCCTATTAAAAGTGCATTGTGAAACATTTTTACATTCATCATGTCCTTAAGAATTATAGCACAGTGTTGTCACATCACTAGTGATGTAAGATGTCAAGGTTAGTGTTGTGCTAGTGTTGCCATTCTTTATTTTGACATGAGCCATTACAGGCAATTGTTATTGTTACATTAATTATGACCTCGCGTTTTATCCGACTTTGCGAGAGAGGAGCCTTGCATAACCAGAGCAAAGCCACGGGTAAAAACTAGTTAAAATTATAAATAGAGGAGTCAATCTAAACATACTTATATATTTATTATATAATGTACTTTACTAAACTTTATTTAAAGGCCAAAGGGATATTTTCAAAACGTTAACCTAATAATTATGAAGAGATCGGGGCTCATATTTTTGCTTCAACCATAAACAAAGAGTATTTCGTTTATGATTATCGTGTTATGTCAAAATATTGTAGTGTGCGTTTTGTTGTGTGCGTATCGTTTTATTTATTATAAATATGCAAGATTAAACATTTTTTCGGAATAATATTGGTATTCCACGCTCTTCCTCCATGTCAACTATAAATGGGAGAAATTTCATGCTTTTACATCTGCTTAAAGTTAGACATCGGTCGGTCTTAGTTTTTTTTTTAATTAGCGGGCATGTGAGCAAACGGGTCACATGGACACTTGTAACAGCAGAAGCGCTGTAAAAAACCTTTTCAACAAAGGAATATGTTACGGGAATAAAGATAGGGAAAGCATGAAGGGAAGTTGGGCCTTAGCTCCGGTAAACTCACCCACCGCACGAAACACAGAGCAACGCTGTTTCACGACATTTTTCTGTGACGCCGTAGTATCTCTCCGGTCGAACCGGGCCAATCGTTCCTTAATTTTTGTTTTAATTTTTCTTAAATTTTCATAATTTGTTAAGAGAAACTGCAATTAGTTTCGCTTTTTCATGGTTGCACAACTCCACTATGATAGGAAGCCATTGTAACCAAATACTGGTAATAGTTACACAATATAGTCCAAACAAGTGACTTACTGTGAGTCACAGTGCGTCACACTGTGACATAATATTCACTAAGTCATTTACATAATTTTCGAGATCCCTAATCCCTATTAGCACTATCGGTTTTACGTAAAAATCTGTTTTTAACAGACATTTTTCCGGATATATCCAGAACAATATTTATTTTACCCTTTGCGTGCGGAACCCAAAAGAGGATACGAATCCTGTCCTGTGTATGGCACACACACTGAGGTATAATATAATCTCGAATATTGCTGCTTGTTCTATCGCCCTGAAGACCGCAGTAAAAAATCCATTTTGCAATGCAAATCTGGGCCATAGATCTCCGATTACTTACGTAATGAGTTGCATCACAATCGGGCCAGCCGTATGTTGGCCAAGGTTTTGAGTTCAGGTCGAATTTTTAAGGGCACCATTTTACATGACGTATGTATTTCGCGAATATTACGTATATATTTTACCGTTTGTTATTACATAATTACCAGTTCACGCACACTGCATGCCAAATGAGACTTGGACCCACGCACCATAGGTTTCGTGCCAGTTAAGCTGCTAAGCTAAGGTTTACCTTTTTACTTTCTAACAGCGATAGCGCGATGTAGACGTACTGTAGTGCCATCTAGTACCAAGAAGAAGAAATTTGAAAAAAAACACGTTTGTTATATGAGAATCTTAAAAAAAATTATTTTAATTTATTTTTAGTATTTGTTATAATGACAGTAGAAATACATATTGTGTGAAAATTTGTAATAGGGTCCCGTTTTTACCCTTTGGGTGCGGAACCCTAAAAATAATATACATATCAATTTACACAATATTCTTTATAGCCTGCAACACCTTTGTATTTCCAACATCACAATAAGCCAAGATAAATCCACTTATAATAGAAACATGGCTTTCGACACAGCATTAGCTGGCACTCGAGACCAGCGAGCTAGAACCCCCACTCCCCTCCCCTCTCTCATATTTTGGGTGACAGCGGGGTAAGTGAACTCGAACGGGAGACCAACATATTCTGGTCGCTCCCACAGTAATGTACGAATGTTATGCAACTACGTTGACCTTAAATTGGCTTACGTAATAGTCGGCTGAACGCGTCCAGGCTGATTTCAGCTTTAGTTGGTCGGTTTAGAGTTGAATTTCCTTTGGACGGCGTTCGAAATGAATTAGGTTAAACCATGTATGACGAAATTATTGAAGCCTAATCTGTTTTAAGGTTTGAACTGTTAGTTTGGTGCAGCTTGTACTGGCAAATGAAGATCTTGGAGACAAAATTAGGTTAAAATTATTTTCTGAAAAAATGTAAAAAAAATCTATACTAATATAATAAACTAGCTGTTGCCCGCGACGACGTACGCGTGAAACTTTACAAACTATTCCGGTTTTTTAACCGACTTCCAAAAACGAGGGGGTTATATTTAACATATTTGATTACTGCTCGGCTCCTATTGGTCTAACATTTATTTTATTATACAGCATATAGCCTTCCACGATAACGGACTAACCAACACAAAAAGAACTTTTCGATTCCGATCAGTAGTTCCTGAGATTAGCGCGTTCAAACAAACTTGAGCTTTATATTATTAGTATAGACGTCCAAGTTTGTAGGTGGATGTGTATCCGTCAATAACTCGGAAACTATTGAACATTGCGTTTCGTTCTGTGAGTGAGTTTACCGGTGGTCCAACTTCCCTAATCCCCTATACTTATTCCCATTCCCTTTTCTCTCAAAAAGGCCGGTAACCCACTTGCTTTCGGATGTCGCGAGTGCCCATGGGGTTGCTTTCCATCAGGTAACCCGTCTGCTCGCTTGCCCCCTACGATTCAAAAAAAGCAACAAATTTTGACGAAATTTGTTTACAGCCTTAAGCTAACTTTACATTACTCATTAGATTTTTTTCGTAGCGATTAAATGCTCTCGTTACCTGAGGGATAAATCCATTCTAAAACTATAAATGGTATAGTGTGTTTGTTTGTTAGTTTGTTTTCCTATCATTCACGCGGATTTTTGGATATAGTTAAAAAGATAGAAAAACATCATTTTTACCGAAATTGATTTCTACGCGATTTTCGAATTCAACGCGAGCGGAGCCGCGAGGAAGAGCTAGAGAATAGACAAAACAAAAGAAAACAAATTTCGTAATTCAACAACGCCCACTAGTTTAGTTTGAGGTTACATAACGGCACATAATTGGCCAACGAGCGCGCGTCACCTGATGCTGCGCCGACATTGAGACTTGACCCACACCTAACAACGTTGTAAAAACCGGTACCACAAGAAGACACAAAAAGTGGCGTTAAAGCGACTTTCTTACTTTACTTTGGTAACCAAGATCTGTGTATACTACACTAGCTTTTGTCCGTGGTTTCCGGTGTGGAATCCGAAAATCGGTTACAAACACGAAACGGGAGCGGGATATGCAGACTTAGAACTCGCGGCGAAAATAATGATGCCACCATAATCAGAAAAAAAAGTCATCGACGTGTATTACCAAATTTTTTTTATAGTCGAGTTATTAAAATTAATATTGTCGTTATGAAGTAGCAAGCTTTAAAAAAATTGGCGCGATTTTGCTAATAACTCAAAAAGTACTTTTTATATAGCGGCATATTCAAATCAAATCAAAAATATTTTTATTCAAAATAAGTACTTTAAGTACACTTTCTGAACGTCGAGACTACGGTGCCTACCACCGGTTCGG